>JAYMSL010005145.1:0-10395 GCA_036897195.1 Plantago coronopus
AGTACATCAAAATTAACCATATGATAAAACGAACAAAATTTGACAAGAACTCGTTGTCATATTATCTTTATTCCATGCATATATACATCGATGTATTTTCATTTATTTGTTTGAGAAAATACATAATATATACATCGATGTACAATACACAATTTTGAAAATCGAACCAGGCATCAAAAATTAATTTATTTCCATTACAATTATTAGTATGGTTAAACAAATACATATTTCAAGAAAAAAAAAACATTGTGGTTGTTAGCATTGGTTATGCGACATGGGAATCCTCCTGATTGAAGTATTGCTTGAAAATATAAGAAAACAATAACAATATAACTTACCACAAGTTGTATGTGTGATGAGTAATAGACAAAGCAACATGAAAGATGTTTTTTCACCCATAGTTACAATTGAAAATACTTGAATATGACAATTGGTGTATATAGTGCTAATGTTATGGGTTGTAGGATAATTTATAGACTACAACAATTATGCACTTTTGTCTAATAAAGTAAGTGAAATCATTTTATTTATTTTTCCTTGATTTTATTAATAGATGTCCAGTCAAAGAAAAAGGTAGGTTTTCAAATTTCATGAATGTCCAAATTTTCTTTACTTTTATGTATAGATTTTCAAAAAAAAAAAACACGTGTTAGAGATGGTGTAACAACCCAGAAATTTAATTAATCGATTTAAGGCGATCTAGCAATGTAGGATTCGCGTAACTCTAGTCGAATTACAAAGAATTGGGTTATGTTATTTTAAACTAATTCAAATCCATTAAGTTCAGTTCAGTTCAAATTGCTAAGTTCAAATAGATCCTAAGTCCACATAACTATAGTTGAAACTCCACCCCCGAGCCAAATCTTTCACCTAATATTAAATTCTTAACATATGAACTTAACTCAATGTCTATAATTCCTGATCCTGAGGTATAAAATTTGATATCATTTTGGAGAAGAATCAGCTAAATTAATAAAATACTATGAGACATTAGAAGACACTATTAATAGTCGGAACAATATACAAATGATAGTATATTACATGCAGTCATTGCTTGAATTCTTATAACCGTCCAAAAGTAAGAAAGCCACCTGTAAAGAATATAAACGAGGTGTTCTGGCAAGATACCAGAAATGATGTATCATTGGGGTATATATATAGGCCTGGCAATTTCAGTCCGATCCGTGGACATCAGTCCAATCCGGTCCTGACCGATCCAAATTCGGACCAATAAAAAAGTCAAAATATCCATGTAAGTCAGACCCGTTGGATTTGGATTGGACGGATCCGTTAAATGTCCTGACATATAATTCAATCCGTTGGAAAATAAAAATTATGAAGGAAGGTCAGTGGGCCCGGGGTACCCCCCCGGCGTCCGGAAAAAAATTTTAATTCCCTATTGACCGTGAATTTTTTGTGTGTCCGGAAAATTAAAACAGTTACAAAAAAGTATTCAATTTTTCTCCCGACGTCGGGGGTGACCCCCCGGCCCTACCAGCCGCGAAAACTTTGTGTCCGGAAAATTAAAGCAGTTAAAAAAGAATTTTTCGGTTTTTCCAGACCCACCCCGTCTAATGATAAAATCTAAGTACATGAGTTTAAGAAATAAGAAATTATATATTTTTAAAAAAATGTCTGGACCCGATCCGGACCAATCCGAAAAATGTCCGGACTTGTTAAAATCCGAACGGATCCATTAGTGATCCGATCCTATAGAGCCCTAACTTCTTCGGATCGGTCCGGACCAATGGCCAGGCCTATATATATAATATTTGTACATGAAGAGATAAGGCTAATACTCTAGATATACACTGTTAGTAACATACCAAAGAATTAGGAGCTAACTAACTAATTAACAAATCTCCTGATCTATATCATATCACATCCTTATCCTTAACACCCTTCCTCAAATTGGAGGGTATGGAACAGACCAACAATTTCTCACGCTAGAATCCAAAACGATCAGCGGTATGCCCTTTGGTAAAGATATTTGCAACCTGATTGCTTGTGTTAATGTAGCGGACCATCACAAGAGTCGAATGACAAGAAACCGAACAGTCCATTGCAACAGCTAATCGTACGAGCACCCAGACTGTGAAGCAAGCAAGATAAGTCGATAGCTTGTGCAAAAAAAAAATCAAGCATAGAACACAAATGTTTGTCAACTTGATAGTCTCTCGCGGTATAATCAAAATGTTTGTCAACTTCTCTCACTCTCGGGGAAGTGTCTTGTGGGGGTTAAAAATAGGATAACACCCACTACACATCTATGCAGGTGATAGGCTAGCATAAATACGTTAAACATAAATGTGCGAATGCAATGATCGAACTACAATTAATGTGTCAGCTCCGTCGCAACGTGGATCACAAGGACTTGGTACAAGATGGGTGCAAGGGGTTAGAAATCGCTAGCATAAAGGACTCCTCGAAAGAAAGTCAACTAGAAAAAATGAAAGAACCAAAAGCGGTTTTACTCTAGATGAGCCTATCATATACACTCTCTAATTCTACCTTTGGACTTAAATTTGATCAAAGTCCCTTTCAACCACTTGCTGAACGGCAGGATGAGTGTGGCTAATCAACAATTAAAATTAAAATGCCAAGGCAACTGCTTCTACTATTATTCTTTCTTTTTTAAACTCTTTTGGCGTTTCTTTTTTGTTTTTTGTTTTTCTCTTTTTTCATTTTTTTTGCAAGTGCTCTTTGCACTCTTTAATAAGAAAAATAATTTTTTGGTGTTTGACATGACATCACATTTTTCCTATTTCGGCGGGTCACTTTTTTAAAGTTTCTCATAATTGGAGCGGATAGTCTTTTATGTCCTTCTTAAGTGTACAGTTATATGGGCGCCAATCCAATTTTGTCGTTTAAAAAATAAAGATAAAAGTATAAACTGACAGACCACCAAACGTAGAATTATGCGTCATGAAACTCATGACGTATTGCATTTGTAGAATATTTTTCATTACTTCTCATCAAAGAAGCTATTGGTTTTCATAAAAAAAACATACTATTTAATCTTAAAGACAACAACACAAATATTCAGAACAACGGAATTTGCCTTTGCAAATTTCTTTGCAACCAAACGAGGTGCATCCAACTGGTTGAGCATAGCAAGTGTCAAAAACACTAGAGTCACGGGGGTCCAACTCCGACTGGATAACATGGTCGAGATTCCGACCATTAAAACCTGTTTTGAGTTTAACAAAACATAAATAACAGATATTATAAATGACTAATAAGTTTATAATTAGTTTGCACTTTATGGTTTTGTATTAGTACACATGGATAAAGAAACATTTCTTTCATGGTTTAAAAGGTCTAAGTACATCAAAATTAACCATATGATAAAACGAACAAAATTTGACAAGAACTCGTTGTCATATTATCTTTATTCCATGCATATATACATCGATGTATTTTTATTTATTTGTTTGAGAAAATACATAATATATACATCGATGTACAATAAGTAATTCGGAACGAAAATCAAAGAAGGGCATTGAGACCTCTCTCGTATGAAATGAATAAGACATGATGAATTGGGTATAGTTATGGTTAAGGCCACCCATGATAAATGAGATGTGATCATCATCATCATCAACAGGCTTGCCAACAGCAGCAGAGAGTTGATCAGCCAAGAATTTGGCTTCAGCGAGGTAGGAAGTGCATGATTTAGAGTTGATCAGCCAAGAAATTTAGCCGGACATGGAAAAGACCCATCAACGAAACCAAGAAGATCGTGGCTTTTCAGAATGGGTTTTAATTGAGCAATCCACGCAAGATAGTCTCATCAAGTTTGATCGAGACAAGCTGTACGGGATTCGGAAAGGTAAAATTGGATGAGGAGGAGGAACCAGACTCAACCATTATGCGGAAGCAGGATCAAATATAGCGTAAGTTGTTATAGCTCTGATACCATGTAAAGAATATAAATGAGCTGTTCTGACAAGATACCAGAACTAATGTATCATTGGGGTATATATAGTATTTGTACATGAAGAGATAAGGCTACCAGATACTGATCTAGACATACACTGTTAGTAACAAACCAAAGAATTAGAAGCTAACTAACTAATTAACAAATCTCCAAGTCAAAAAAAAAAAACTAATTAACAAATCTCCTGATATATATATATATATATCACATCCTTATCCTTTAACACCACCAATAAAAATTCACTAGTACTACTACTACTAGAAGATTAATAAGGCTGCTCCAATTCCAAGGAGGAGTATCATTATGGGCCTTCTTATTATGGAAGAAGAGTTTATCCATTTTGATAATATCTTGAGCTCCTCTTTCCTTTGTTGCCTTAACCAATCAGGATCGTCATCTTTTATTTGTCCCAGGTCCAAACAATGTGATCCTGAATCACGTACAAACGTCATTAACAAGCAAATTATAGTACCAACATTTCCAAGTTACCGGCCAGTCAAAAACTAAACTACCTTACCTTTCTCTGTTGTTATTGCGGTAATAGTGTCTGAGATACCATGCAGTATCCTGAACACACAGTACATGCATAAACAATTAATAAGATATATATATCACTGCTGGATCAAATTCATTAGAAACAGTACTATTAGTAAGATATGCTGTACTGCTTTCAACATTACGTACCCTGCTCCACTCAATGGATCTCTCAGTCCATTCGAGAATAATATGTTACTCCCAAAGTTTTTAAGAGCTCTTTTCATGTCCTGCATATGTTGTATATATATAAACAAAAGTACATGTTACTTCATTCGTAATACTCCAACTACTAGTCTAGCTACTAGTACTTATAAGATTAAACTATACAAAGATGAAACAGAAATTAATTAAACTCATACTCACCTGACTACCATAATATTTAGTCATCCAATTGCGATGTGGATAGACTCCGTATTCCTCTCGACACTCTTCCATGTGTTTCGTCATATTATTGAATGTACTAGGTACAAACATGCTGGTATCGTCGCACCCTGTGGGCGGTACCAGCTCACTACATACCTACGTCCATCAACATTAAAAATATATATTATATATTGTATTTGCAAATATTGCAAAGCAGAATTAATTAAAACAAAGAATTAATTACCTGCCAGTTCCAAGCTTTCGATGAATTGGGATCAAGAAGACCAAACATGGTTAAACTCTGATGAGCTATCATGCTCATATTACTGCAATCTGTTCCTTTGGTCATAGCATTTAGTTTCGCAATTCCTCGAGCTATACTCGGTAAAATTTCATCCTCGGATGCGGCATTCTCAAATTCATGGCATAGAGCATGTGTAAAGGTTTGGAACCGTCCATCATATTGTGCAGCGAAGTAATATTTATCCGTAAGAAACATCTTTAGCTCGTCCGGACTCAATATTGGACTAAATAACAAATCAATAAAAATAAAGATATGTTTAGTTCTCGGCATGCATATATGCACTATAGTTTTTTCTTTTTTTAGAATCATAATTTGCACTATAATTAGACTACCACATTAATTATAAAAATGTTCATTAATTTATATAATATATAGAGGATTTATCTGTTTCATGGAGGAGCTACTGTCTCGTATATATAGTCAATTAACAGTCTCATATAGTCAATGAGAAAACTCGGTCTGTCGGTCAGTCTCTCTCTCGTTATATATGAATTTTTACTTTATTACTATACGAAAAAATATTACAAACTATTTTTCATTAGGAATCTTAATTATGAAGAACGGTTATATAACTTGAACTCTTGAAGTTTAGTTTTAAAATAATATTTCTTATGTGGGAAAGAAGCTTGTGCAGTGTGTTATTGATATATAGTCTGTTGATTTCTACAGTATTAATTAAGTAATTTTTTAAACAACGGCTATTCACATATTACCTGCAACTTTTAAAAATTTGGGACAGGTTCTCAATTCCTTCAACCTTCGTGCCAATTTCATCTATTAATTCCCAGGACTTCCGTATATTTTCGAAGCATTTTGGACTAATATCCTACAAATAATAACATAACATATCAAAGCGAGTAACAAATTAGAAATGTTTCTAATGAAAACCAAATGAGGAGGTAATTAACATGAACCTTGAAATCTTTGGAAACAATGGAGCAGTATTGATATTGAGGGGGAATATCAATTGGACTTATCAGCGGGGCTGACGATGATAATGCTCCCGTAATAACATGCGGATACTTTAACCGGAACCAAGCCGCCAACACTAAATTTGGTACAAGTATAAAGTATTAGCATTTAAAAGTAGTTTACAGATTAAATGAAGTAAACGTATACTTAACTTAACGTTATATAGGCTCGCGTTTTGTAGTATATACGAAAGTCTGAAAGAGCAGATGGGGAGAGCAAGTCTTTGGTGTGTTTATTAGAGTTGGTTGTGTACTTACAGACTGACATACATCTCTACATTATTGTGAAGAATAATGTTTTGGCTGTTCGATCAATTTCCAAAAAAAGAAGGTATACTGAACAAAAATGAACTATTTGCATAAACTTTAACTTACTTCCGGCATATGATCCGCCAATTGCAATGACAGGGGACGTAGTATAGGATGAGGAATTTCTTTTGATATACTGAATAATTTCGGTGAAGTCCGCCAATGCCTGCTCCGAAGTTAAGCAGCCGCGGACTTCTGAATCGGACATAGCTGCATCAATGGATCCAAAGGGAACGGACTCCCCGTAGAACCGATTCTGCATGCATGCGACCAAACAATTAGAATTATTATAAGAAAACAATACGTGCATGGAACATAAACTTATATACTTATACAATGGATGC
This sequence comes from Plantago coronopus, assembly GCA_036897195.1. Lineage (NCBI taxonomy): Eukaryota > Viridiplantae > Streptophyta > Magnoliopsida > Lamiales > Plantaginaceae > Plantago > Plantago coronopus. Next base: position 6,769 of record JAYMSL010005145.1, read on the forward strand.
AAGCATTTCACCTCAATATAAAGTACAAGAGCTTGGAAATGATGTGCGGCGAAGCTAGCAAATCCATTCTCGCCCACCTCAAGCCAAGTTGAAATGGGAGCCTCGCCTCCCAAATAAACTATAATAGGGGGGTTAGATTTGTTTGTTCCCATATGATTATAATCTATGAAGAATCTCTGTCGGAACATAGTACGGGCCAATTTTCCAAAGCCTAATTTGTCGAGGGGTTGTGGGTAGTAAATTTTTTGAAAAGGAATAGATGTTGTGAAGGTAATAAAAAAGAAAACTGATAAAAGAAATGTAATATTAATCATAGTTCTTGATCGGCTTGCTGGTATGGCACCTATGGACCAAGAAGCCCCGGCAGATCTAGGAGAAGCTAGCTAGAGGCCCGAAAGAAACAAGGTTGTGGCGTCAAAGCTGACAAGAAAAAAGTAAACAAGATCAATGTTGGGACTTGGGAATCAATTATCTATCTTCCGAATTAAGGTTGGGGAGAAGAAGAATTGAAGAGTAGCTATGCAGTATGCAGAATGGAATACAATTTTCTGGAGATAAAAAGTAACGGCCAGATAGAGCTCTATTTATAAGCAAGAATTGAAAACAAAATTGCTACTTATATAATTATACGTAGCTAATTAAGACGATTAGCAACTGTTATGTTACGTTCATAAATTAAAGGGAACCCTAAATTAAATCATGTATGACTTTTGCTCAAGTTACTAATTTGAATGTGGAAATTCTAATTATAGTTTAAACACCTTTTGCCATTTTATACTCTTGCTTATACAAAAATAGCAAGATAAATTTTAAATTGTACAGATTCATGTCTTTCTGACCTAACTAAAGTAACAAAAACAAGCTGACATGAAATTAACATTGCAAAAATTCAAGACCAGAAAAAAGCTTCAGGCGCCACTACCAAAAAGTCGGACCAAATACCGAGACCTAAACCTAACAAACCCGAACCACGTACATACGCCTATACCGTTCTTATAACTTGATATCATGTCAACCTCTATTAATATGATACTTTAGAATCCTTATCATTTTACCACTTTATGACTCCGCCGAAATACAAACCTTCAACCCATGTTATGTTACTTCAGCAGCATTACCAACTTACCACTCGACAACTCTCATAATTTCAATATATTAACATAAATGTGTGAACCGTACAAAATATGAATTACGCAAGGAGTGAACTATACCAACTATGTCAACTATAAAACAAAGAAGGAGGGTTTCCACCGGGAAAAAGAAGAAAAAAAACAAGCCTCGTTTTTTCTCGTGATTAGGTTGGATCAATATTCCTCGTGATTAGGTTGGATAAAATGATTGACCCATCGTCTAGTATATTTATAGCGAATTGAACATAAACCAGGGTCCGAAACCAAGTATAACAGTAAGTGGTCCAAAATTAACAGGGAACTAACTAGTTCACCAAACCAAAAAAAACAAGGAGGGTTTGATCAAAATACTAGTACTAATTAAGTACGTACTAACACTCTATATAGTACCACAAATAATACATGCATTAATTCCATACTAATTTTACCACTATACTGAATTCATCAATACTAATTAGCGACAAGATTTCTCACACACAAGTGTAATCACTTTAACAAAAGTATCATATTACCCAAAATATCGATATTCCCATTTAAAGAAAAAGGACATGACAAGTAACAACCACAAGAAAAGAGAAAAAGATGAATTTAAGTGCATATTAATCGTGTAATTGCAAGATTATCAAAATCCAATCGAAATTAATCAACAATAAATAAAATAGAAAAGAAATTGAAAGGGAAAAATAGCCCAGACAAATATCAAAGTAGCATGCATATCATCATCCCCAGAACGATAATCTAGCTAACAGATGCTTAAGAATTAAGTAAGATAAAAGGGACATGTGTAATCAAATATTTGTATTTGCTTAAGTACAAAGATTCAAATACGTTTTCTCATCAAATTAAATTCAGATTTTTAATTTGGATTAATTTGAATTTTTTCAACAATTAACTTACAAATATACAATTCATATTCCTTAAAACTCTTCATATCTACCAAACTTTTCATTTTTTTCTCATATTTTTCGTATTTCCGGAGAAAATTATGAATTAGTGTCATTCTTAAATACTTCTTACTAGTAAAACATAAATTATTTCTTATATATGAAATAGTACACATGTATGAACCGACAAAGTTACCCTTATTACATATAGTAAACGTATCCTATCTAGTTTAACTAGTAAACACGAAATTCTCCCAAAAACATTAATATCGTAAAATCTTAACAAACTTATCCATTACCAAATCATCAACAATCATAATCAATTTATAAATTGAATGCAAACATAGAAATCAAAATGAAAACAAGCAAGTATAACATGCATCAAACGATAGTGGAAATGCATCATACGATGGTTAGCAATATACAAACATCAATCTGCTAGAACTAACAGGTTGATGTATGAATTACACAAACTTATCGAAGCATTAAAATTAGCATGATCACTTGTACAACATGTATCACTATCGTTCGATGCATGAACAAAAGTAATCAACAATCTAGCCGGCCGGCCAATCCAAAACATGAAAATTATTCATGTCTTCATGTTTTGGACTGGCTGACCGGCCAGTCCTGACTTTTTTTTTTTACATAAAATTAATTTGAAGTATTAAAACATGAAATTCGAACTTAACTAAGGATTAAATTACTTGAAAGTATTAGAAATTTTAACCATGAAATTTGATTGAAATTTAACCTTAGTTCTATTTAAAAGTTTTGAGGTCAATTTATAAATAATACAAAACATGATTTTTTCTATAAATTACAATTTAACTTGTTCTGAAAATATCAAAATTGTATAACAAGACCCTTTATAAAGTTTGCCAAAATTTTGAAATTTAAGAGACTAAGTTTGTCATGACCAACGTGGAACTGCATGTGCCAACCCCATATACTTATGGGACTAAAAAGGGCAAGGCAGGATCTGACCCATTGTGAGAAGGACACGTGCATAGGGCCTAATAATTTTAGAGGCCAAAATTTTTATTGTAATATCAATTTCGTGTAATTTTCACATATAATGGCATACGATTCTCTCAATTAATGTTGTACAATTTTCTCATTTTATGTTGCACAATTTTCTTATGTGTTATATATATAATTTAATTTTAAATTTTATCACAGAAACTCACTTTTAATACGGCCATATAAAAAGGAAGTGGTCACTCTGACCACGTTTATTACACCAGATGAGAGAAATTTTCTTATGCTATGTTTTGAGCATTTAGGTTTTTTTCCAACAACCAAAATTACTATCCAAATCAAAACAATAGCTTAATGTTTTCCCTACGTCTCCATACATGTGGCAAAGCTAGAAAAAAAATTTAATTGGCAAACTATTACATATTAAATAGGGAGAAATTCTCTTAGGTCCAAAATATGGACCATAATATCAATTAAACCCATTTTCTAGTGATTAACATTTGTTATCACTATTATGCCCTTTCATAATAAATATAATAATATCTTGTTGTTATTTATTTTACATTCCTAAATTCAAGCTAATCATTAATTAACAATTTTAAAAAAATCAGTTAAATCTAATATCTTTCATT
>JAYMSL010005146.1:0-10395 GCA_036897195.1 Plantago coronopus
CTGGGGTGGCAAACACTACAGATTTTGTCTTCAAAGGCGACTCATGACTACCGCTCTGGGAATGACTACCAATAGTTAAAGGGACCTTTTCTGACTGAGGATTGCTGCAAGGCGAAGGGAAAAGATTGGATGGACGCAGAGGCGTATTCTGACCTGGGCTTAATGCAGGTATTGTTGTTTTCTTCTTGTCCATAGATGCAGATAACTGCCCCTCTAGTGTCTCAATGTAACTGTCGCGCTTACTGATATCAACACGCAGCATGTCTACTTCGAGGATGTAGTCGCCAATTAGACGTTTGTTTGTAGATTCACTAGCAACCATTTTTTGATTCGCCTGCGTCAGGCTGACCTTTGATGTAAGAGCTTCCGAAAGCTTAACTTGTGTTTGATTCAAACTTGTTGTCAGTGTTGCGTTCTCATTTGAAAGGAAATCCACTCTGTGGGCTAGACGCTGCCTGGCAACCTCACAATTTTCAAGCTCAAGTGATAGGAAGCCTACCTTGGATTCTGCAACTTCCAACTGCACTTTTAACGCATTGAACTCTGCGTCACTTGGACCCAACTCGTTTGACATATCAATCATGGCTTTCAGCTCAGCAATTACAGTATCCTTCTCCTTCAGCACATTCTCAAGCTCAATGTAAGCCTGATTCTTCGAATGTAATTCACGTCTCAAGATGGGCACCGAAAACTGACTTTGAGAGTTGCTAACGTTATCCACAATACCTGGTGACGGTACATCATCATTGTTGAACAGGTCAAAAGTTGGTGCTGGAAATGAAGCAAACGAAGAACAGTTGTTCATATTCTGGGATCCAGTTAAATCGCCAAAATCAATGACATCTTCAATGTTTTTTGAATCTTCTACTGGAAATTCACTCTTACTGTCAACCTGCTCTTCCACATTCGACTGATCAACTCTAAACTGTTCTGATCCAGCTATAGGACCATTTTCTTCATTTATTGACTGTACCACATTGTCAATAATTGCATCAACACCGCTACACTTCTTAGAGGACAACTTAGAGACCTTTGTTTCATCTAACTCATCAACAACAGGAACATCAGGCACAGCGCTGCCAGCATCATCAGACTTATTGATCCGCAGTTCATTGCGTTAGTCCAACTCATAAGACTTCCACTCCATGGGCTGCATTAATAATTAAACAAACACATGAAGACAGCTATAAGGCATGGTGAGGGATCTATTTTTGTAAATTCTGAATATGCCAAATATTTACTAACCCTGTATTCACGAAGTCGGTCAATGTCCACCGAAACCATTTTCTGATTTAACGCCTTCAGGCTCCAGCGCAAGAATCTTGGATATGTTTGCCCCTCAGGACGTGGTTTAATGACTCGAGTTACTTCACAGAACCAAAACTGTGAAGATAAATTACTGAGATTTATAGAAAAACAAAGCCCAACACATTAATCAAACTATATTAAGTATTGTCGGAACATTTAGAAAAATACCATCAATAACATGCAGCACCCTCCATTCTTGAAATTCTTGTCACCATCTAAAGCTTTCATCAAATCAGCGTGTATAAAGCCACACCAATCATACTCTGATATCTTTTCAAAATCATCAAGATATTTGGTAATTTGCCATTTGGCGACATAGTTCTGGTTCGGCATGAAGAAACCAGTTAACAACATCAAATGTACAAGGCGACAAATGTCCTCAACTGTATCTTTATCAGGATTATCAACTGAAATCTTTTCGCGAAGTACATTCACAATAACTGTCTTTCGAAGCTGATACTTATCAGCTTTCTCTTTATGCTGCCCCCTACTTTCTCTCAGCCGCTTGGCCTTCTCCGGAAAGCATCGTGTAACAAATCCATATGGAGGTATTGTCTTCTGAGAAGGCTTTATTCGCCGATCACCATCAACTATGCCGAAAATAGCCTCATAATCCTGTTTAGATGGCATAGCTAACACCTTCCCGAAACGGAAGTGACTTGCACACTTGTGATCTTCAGGTATATATCTCCTGCAGATTGCAACAACAACGCCATCGTTTTTCTTGAACCTGCCAATGTCACTCTTTTTCAAGTCCAGACATGCGCGCACCAAAGAGTAGAACGGTGTCCTCTTCAACACTCGAAGGTGAACATCACGCAAACATAGCTTACGAATCTCCCCAATAGTGGTATGTATATTGCTTCTGTAATGTCTGTAATCTGTAGAACAAAGAGTCTTGCCATTATATACAATGGTACGGTAATATAGCAGATTGTTGTATATCATAAACATATTGCCAAGTGCCAAACTAACCATTATCCAAACCATTTTCAGTGCTGTCATACTCAGAATCAGAATCAGTACTAGACTGCACATGAATCCTCCTACTAACTTTCTTCTTGAAAGTGGCTAAATTATCAAAACAACAGGTCAGCAAATAAATCAAGTATCTGACTGATTAAACTATGTTTGGCATAAATTTCAGGACAATAGGAATAGTCAGTACATGTTAAATGTGACGAAATTATTGTTGTAATACCTGTGTCTCCTCGTTTTGCCTTACCCCGACCCTTGAGTTTATCTTCCGAACTTTGCGAGGAACCCCCTTCTTCAATTTTGCAGACAACAAACATAGATTACGGCTGTGCAACACAAGTTCAATTGAAAAGGTGGACTGCAGATAACAGTATTACACAAATATATACCAGAGTCTGAGCTAGAGGATGTACTCCTTGTTTTCTTAATTGGCTTTTTCCCTTGAATAGTATCACCTAAGCAGATAAAAAAGAAAATTTTCGATGAGGTGATGCATTAGCACAGGCACAATTAAAAAAGGGCAAATGTAGCTTAACATACAACTATTACTCATGATATCAAGGTTTTGAAAAAATTATGCTCACCTGGACTAGATGGTGAGCCATGTATTTTTACTTTCCCCTTCCCCTTCAAAGCCTTACCTACTAGCTCACATTTATCAAACACAGATTTTATGTAGTTAATATAATGCATGCAACTACTGAGAGCAGATAATTACAAAACAAGTACAAAAACAACATCAAGTATTTGGCGATCATAGAGAAGACAACACCTCTTTAAACCATATTTCTAATTCTGCAAAACCCGGCAAAAGATAATAGCGAGTACAGAAAGATTGAATAATACCTTTCTTGAATGGATTTTGAATTCTACGCTTCTTGCGTCGGGGATTATCACCATCTGTTGTTTTGGGTACAATACCAACAAAAACTCAAGCACACGGATGACATCGCACTAGATCTGAAGAAAAATCAAGAATAAACTATTGTGTAAATCACACTACTCACCAGAGTTAGCTGACGACGAAGAGTCTTCCTCTTCCTCACTGTAATCAGCGTCGGCGTTAGAATCTGCAGACAACAATTCTTGTTGCGTTAAACTCCCACTTGGTAAGAAAGATAACCTTATTAGCTATAGTAAATAAACAATCAAACAAACCCTTATCTTCATTCCTCCCCCTCTTGGAACAGTCTCTCTCATCAACTGGTTCTTCTTCGGAAGACATACCACAGATAATTTGCTAAGTAAATACAATTTTGTAAGATTAATTTATGGTCCGCCGTAGTCGGAAGCTAGCTAGGTCGGAAGATGCACCGGCTGATTTTGAGGGAAAAGGAGTACAAGTGTGATGAAGATGATAATTGCAAACCAACTACTCCCCCTGTACATCTTGGAAATTAAAGAGCATGTGACGGAATAGTGCCCTATGCACACCTAGATAGTAGGGGTGTAATGATGGTAAGAAGTAGCATAGGCACACTGTGGACATGTGTCGTATTCATTTCTACCCATCACATATCAAATAACGATGTTTGCAAATACAGGTGCTCACAAACATCAGCTATTGCTGATATAGTACTGGGCAACGACGCGCCCTTTTCTAATCCCATGTGACTAGGTAACGAATTTGCACAACTAATTTTTACTATTCTTTTAGACTTTAGGATTAGTAGTAGACTTGTAGGTAACTTACCACAATTGAACTATACGACCATACCTAATTCTTCTAGAAATGTTATATTCTGGCGGGACCGGCTAAGGCCAGGCGTGGGCGGCCAACCTGCGCATAGTCTCACCTTTCTGAGGCCCGGATATGGCCCACTTACATAGTTAGGTTGTGGATACTATATGTATACTAGCTTCTATGATGAAAAATTATTGTATAGAATCAATGGTGCAGTCGAATGAAGCTCTTCGCTCAAAGGGCATGGGAAGTACATATTATTTAATATTTTTCAGCTATTTTTTCCTTCATTTTCACTACTTTTTAAAATCTTACTAATATTAATTTTTACACTTTTGATTATCGATCAAACTTTCAGTATTAAAAAAACAAATTAAAAAATCACCCACTCATTCTGAGCATTTGTTCCATATTCTCTTTTCCAAACATTTTAATAAATAATTTTAAATAAAATTAATCCGTCAAACAACTCTAGAATTTTTTATTTTTGACCAATTTTTCGTTTGAATATTTAAGATATTAAATTGAGATGATTTTCTCTTTTTTTTTATATAAAATTTAAAAAAATTGAATATAATATTAAAATTTAGACCTCATTCGGAGACGGTCCTGGAAAACCTTAATTGGATGACGAGAGTCAGTACTATATATGCACAGTTTAAACTGACTGAAACAAACTGCAAACGACAAGATCGGCCGATATTTCTAAGTATGCATCATAACATTGAGTCACGAATCAAGACAACTCACGATTTTTCTGAGTATACATCATAGTACTCAGGATTCATACGGAAAAACACAGTATTTGTACTCCATACTCCATACTCCATACACCATAAACAACTCTTCATCCTTTCTCTATTTCTCTAATTAAGATACCATAACTATGATCTCCTTGATCATCCTCTCTGTATTCTTATCCGTGATCATCTTCTTCATCAGCTCAATCTACAAGCTATGCTGGAAGCCCATTCGTCTGCAGAACATGTTACTTTCGCAGGGTTTAAAGGGGCCGTCTTACAAGTTCATACACGGCAACACTAAAGAGCTAATCAAGATGAGGAAACGAGCTGTTCTTCATCCTATGGACCTGTCGCAACACGACTTGTTTCCTAGAATCTTACCTCACTTCTACACCTGGATCAAGTTATACGGTATGAAGATTATTGTCTTAACTAGTTACTAGAAATTACTATGAAGATTGAAGTCCATTTATCACGTCTTGTAGCATTCTTTGTAGTTTAATCTTGTTGAGACTTGGAGGCAGGAAACAATTTCGTATATTGGATTGATGATCAGCCACAAATAGTTGTAACAGAGCCAGAGTTGGTAAAGGAGATTCTGGCGAACAAGGAAGGCTTGTTCATCAAAACTAAGCCAACTGGTCATATCAAGAAAATCTTAGGAGATGGACTTCTTGTAGCAGAAGGCGAAAAATGGTCCAAGTTACGGAAACTAGCAAACCGTTCTTTCCATGGAGACTACTTAAAGGTTTGTTTGTGTTTAATTAGTTTTGTGGTAGAAATTTGATATGGTAAGGTGTTGTGAGAATTGATTTGAAAGTGTTGATGTAGGATATGGCTGCTGATATGGTAGCGAGTGTGGAAACGATGCTGGAGAAATGGAGAAATTCTGTAGGCAGAGAAATTGAAGTGACCAGTGAATTCAGGATGATGACATCCGAAGTGATTGCGAGGACTGCTTTCGGAAGCAGTTATCAGGAGGGGAAGAATATATTTGAAACATTGATTAAATTAGTTAGTTTTGCCGGAAGAAACACTTTCAATATTCGAGTGCTCGGGTATGCACTCTTCTTTAGCTAGTTTCTGTCGCCTCGCCTGAATAATTAATGCTTGAAATGGAACCTCGTATCGCTTGTGCAGGGACATCTTAAGGTCGAGAGATGATGTAGAGTCTGATCAGGTTGAAAGATCCTTGTGCGATTCTATTATGGCATTGATTAGGAAACGGGAAGCTAGCGTTAAGTCAGGACTGGTGGATAACTTTGGGAGTGATTATCTCGGATCACTCCTAGGAATTCACCATAACAAAGATCCAGAACACAGAATCTCTGTTGATAATGTTATCGACGAATGTAAGGTTTTCTTCATTGCTGGACATGAAACAACGACCGCTTTGCTGTCTTGGACTATAGTTCTCTTGTCAGTTTATCCAGTGTGGCAGGACAAGGCAAGGGAAGAGGTACTTCAGCTGATTGGCCAGGAAAATCCAACAGCAGAATCCATTGCCCGATTAAGAATTGTAAGTACATCCCCCGAGTTTTTTAGATTTGTGGTTGAACTAGATGCACTTCATAACTTCATTGTTCACCTGTGTAATTCATGATCATGTGAACCTACTAAGCGCAAGTTCTTTCCTATATGTAGACAATGTATGCAACAGTGTTATCTAAAATTTCTGGTGTTTGATTTCGTGCAGTTATCCATGATCATTAATGAAACTCTACGGTTATACAGTCCAGTGGTGAATATTGTAAGACAGACTCATTGCAAAACCAAACTGGGAAAGTACGAAATCCCAGCAAATGTCAAGTTAAATGTGCCACCGCTCGCCCTGCATAGAAATCCTGATATATGGGGACAAGATGCTCATGTTTTCAACCCGGGAAGGTTTTCTGAAGGTGTCTCTAAGGCCTCAAAAGGCAGCAACACAGCAGCTTTTCTCCCATTCGGTTTTGGACCTCGTATATGTGTAGGCTTGAACTTTGCTGTTAATGAAGTAAAGATTGCACTGTCGATGATCCTGCAGCGTTACAAGTTCGCCCTGTCGCCAAACTATGTGCACTCCCCTGCTCAGACTCTCACAGTCAACCCACAACATGGAATTCAGATTGTTTTGCAATCTTTATGAACAGATTACAGATAGTATATTGTAATTACATCTACATGTCTGTTGTGAATTAATATAAGAGTGGCCTAAGTTGATCCTGATCCTGCAGGCTGCAGATCCAGGCCATTCATAATTTGTATTTTCAACCACTTTTTAAATCACTTTGTAAAATCTAGTCAAATTATCAAAGACATCATCGTAGATTTTGGTTGATTAAATATGTTTTCGTGCATGTCGCCCCTACATATTAGACTAGGAAGACTCAGTTTGTGTCCTCCTCCTGGTACTGGATTTCCGGATCGGATTGTACCTTTGTGTTTGTTTTTTTTCTTTAATATAGTCTACTTTATTTTTTTCATAAAATAAAATAAAATAGAAATATGGAAATATGGAAATATACTCTCAGAATAATAAATCATTATACTACCTCTGTTCCATTTCAATATTCCTAACTTTATTTTCTTACGTCCCACAACGCACAAACTTCTTAAGTTTAAAATGAATTTTTTTTATCTCACGGACTCATTTTTTTTATTTCAATTTATTACTTTATTATCAATTTATTACCTTCATCTCTTACTGTATCACTCACTTTACTGGATTTTCACTACCTCCTTTTTTATTGTAAATTTCACAAAAATAGAAGAGGTGAGAATGTATATACTACCTCCGTTATTTTACAACCTTCCTAATGTTGACTTTTTTCGAATTTTGACCGCAAGATTACTCTCAAATCACAAGGTATAAAATGTAATAAAATTATGTTATATAAGTGTACCTAACTACTTTTATTATAAATTTTTGAAATATATATTTTTATTGTATAATTTTCGAATAATTCACGGTCAAAGTTCGGAGAAAAAAAAAACAAGCCTAGGAAGGTCGTAAAATGACGGAGGAATATATAATACGTCTCAGGCTGCAAATATGTCAAGGACAGTGTATTTATCCCTTATTTCTTCAACATGTCAAACAAATCATATCCTCATTTGCTATATATAGTTGTAAGCCAAGAATGGGAAAAGCACTAAATATAGTTTTTGCACTACCAATGTCAAGAGAGTGCGCAGTATCCTTGCCTTGTATCTCATCTCATGTAGTATTTCTCTTTGATGGTCTATATAAACATACTTGCTTGCATCTGTGTTTTTCATCACAAATCACACCCATGTCAATCTTACTTCTTTTATTATCATCACTCATCCTCCTAGCTTGTCTGTTATTTCTGTACAAGAAATGGTGGAAACCGATTTCTCTAAAGAAAACACTGCGTTCGCAGGGATTAGAGGGGCCGAGTTACACCTTCATTCATGGTAACACTCGAGAGATAGTGAGAATGAAGAAAGAAGCTATTGCTACATCTATGGAGTTGTCGCAGCACCACTTGTTCCCCAGAATTCTCCCACATGTTAATTCGTGGATGAAGTTGTATGGTATGTTTCATGTTCTTGGAACTGTTTACGTCTTAAAGATGGTTCGTTTCATGTTCTTGGAACTGTTTACGTCTTGAAGATGGTTCATTTCATGTTCTTGGGACTGTTTACGTCTTGAAGATGGTTCGGTTGATTTGTAGTACTTTTACTTTGTTCTGTGTAGGAAACAATTTTGTTATTTGGATTGGTGATCAACCTCAGATAGTTGTTACAGAACCTGAGTTGGTCAAAGAGATACTGAATAACAAGGATGGGGTGTATCATAAACTTCAACCAACTGTTTATATAAAGAGATGTTTAGGAAATGGAGTTTTAGTGGCGGAAGGCGAAAAATGGTCAAGGCAACGGAGAATAGCAAACCGTTCTTTTCATGGAGAGAGCTTGAAGGTGATTCTTGTTATAGTTTTTATTATCGAATCGGTCACCTGCTAATTTAACAATTTGATCTGTCCAACCTGGTTAATTTATGCAGGATATGTTCCAGGAAATGGTAGCAAGTGTAGAAACAATGCTGGAGAAATGGAGATACTTGACAGGGACTGAGATTGAAGTAAGCAAGGAATTCGCGATTTTGACATCAGAGGTGATTTCAAGGACTGCTTTTGGGAGCAGTTATCAAGAAGGCAAGAACATTTTTGAGACACTATCAAAATTGACTGAAAGTGCTACAGGAAATGTCTACACTGTCCGATTATTCGGGTATGGAACTTTTGTTTTTAATCTTTATAAAAAAGAAGTCTCACTTAGATCTTAGGTCTTATCTGTAAATTTCTCCTTGTATTCTAGGAACTTTTTCAAATCAAAGGTTGACATTGAGTCGGACAAGATTGAGCAATCGCTACGGGAATCTATTCTGATCCTGATAAGGAAAAGAGAAGCTAAGGTGAAGTCAGGGGAGATGGACAACTTTGGTAGTGATTTTCTTGGATCACTACTAGAGGTTCGCCATGACAAGGATCCAAGAAACAGAATCTCGATTGATGATATCATCGACGAATGTAAAGTGTTCTACGTTGCTGGACATGAGACAACCAGTAATCTGTTGTCCTGGACTGTACTTCTCTTATCAGTTTACACAGATTGGCAAGAAAAGGCGAGGCAGGAGGTCCTTGAACTGCTTGGACAAGAACATCCAACAACAGATTCTATCGCCAAACTAAGAATTGTGTGTACTTAAACCTTATAATTACACATTAATTCCGCCTGTTAAAAACAATCTGGCTCTTTAACCATCTGTTTACTTTGATGCAGTTAACAATGATCACTAATGAAGCTCTACGGCTTTATGGGCCAGCAGTATCTGTTACAAGGCGAACACATTGCCAAACCAGGCTGGGAAAATACGAAATCCCAGCTAATGTCCAAGTGAATGTTCCAATACTTGGGATGCATACAGATCCTAATATCTGGGGAAGAGATGCTCATTTTTTCAACCCAGAAAGGTTTTCTGAAGGACTGGCTAAGGCCACAAAAGGCAATACCGCAGCATTCATCCCATTTGGTCTTGGACCTCGTTTGTGTGTAGGTATAAACTTTGCCACCAACGAAGCGAAGATTGCACTCTCACTGATCCTGCAGCGCTATAAGTTCACCTTGTCGCCAAATTACATCCACTCCCCAGCTCAGATCACCACTATCAATCCTCAATATGGGATTCAGATCATTCTCCACAACTTATGAACAGATGCCCTTGATGTGGAACATATACAGGGAAGCAGTACTACTACATTCAACAATACAAAAGTGAAATACATAAGAAATTCAGTACAATTTACAGCACAGACTAAGTAGTAAAAGACATCAAAACAGGAATAGAAAAGGTTAATTTAACTTTAAAGTTCAAAAATATTGTATTTACTTCGCTAGAAGTTTGAACTTTTTATCCTTTATAATAAGCGGCCAGTCAGTAACATTTGTTGTTAGGTCTCTTAAGTCAAATAATTATTTAGTTCAATTTTCATACGTTTCCTCCTTCCTTCAAACTCTTTTTTCCCGCGATTTTGTTTATGGAATCAATTTATATTACATCAATTAAAATAATTACGATTTCATCAAAATAATCTCTTCGTCAATATCTACAATTTGACATCCATAACGAATATGTTTCGAATTTCAACGAATTTTTATTTCTAAATAATAGTA
>JAYMSL010005147.1:0-10393 GCA_036897195.1 Plantago coronopus
AACTGACTTTAAACAGGAATATATAATAGATTATCAGTGAATGTACTAGGAGTTACTATGTGTCACAATCTGATGATGAGCAGAAAGTTTCGTTTTGTTCTATGATGCACCGTGAACTTTTGGTATTGTTTGAATTCTGTGGTGTTGTGGAATAAAATGTTACAAATTCTTATCATGTGGTACCAGCTTTACTTTCTTCATGGATGTGTACACAACAGCCAACATGGTAATTTCTTTAATCACTCCCTTTTTAATCTATCGTTTGACCCGTAAGCGTAGTAGGATGAAATAAGATCAAATGTAATTTGCTTATGCTTTGGTCCATCGTAAGGTTAAGGTCAAAATGTAGTTGCTCATTCTTTGAACTGTGTTTTGTGGAGTCTTGTCCTGGCACTTCGCTGATTTGCATTTATATATGGATGTATTCCCTCTTTAAGAACCTAACTTTTTTCCCTTTGCCTTTCATTCTCAGGTAGCCATCAATTTGCACCATCTTCTCAGGTATATGGATGTATTCCCTCTTTAATTACTCTGTTTCTTGTTACAAGATCTGATATATTTCATGTCGTTTTCTAATTTTTGTTTCCTATGCATGTTTTTATATGAAGTCCTTGTCAGGTGTAAGATTTCAAGTGGAGCAGTTTTGTTGTTATATTTATTACTACAATACAATCTCAGTAGGATTTTTCTGTACAATATAAGTGTCTTGGTGTAATTTGTGCTTTGGGAATTTAGGAGTGCAAAATTTGTAATTGAGGAATATATTCTTTATCATTTATATAAATTACAATTTTAGTATACAGAGGAGTATGTACTGTATTGTATATATATTTGTATTCAATACTCATTAATTAGGAGCTTTAAAATAAAATAAAGCTCCAACATATTTTTTTTAATTAAATCAGGCAAGAAACGTGAGGGTTGATCGTCACAAATGGGGCTGCCCTGATTCTGCCCGTCCTTGAAACAAGGGTAAGTACAGAGCCTCACTAATAGTATGTCTAGCTGGCAGAATTTATTTGCAAGACATGTTCCTTGCAATTAATCTTAGCAATAGCAAGTGTTGTCAGATGCACTAACAAAAGAAACAAGCGCGACGAGGTATATTGCAAGGGCACAGTTGTAAGCACGAGCCCTTACAGAAGCCCATTAGCAAGTGGGTCAAAGGCATCAGTTACCATATTGCTGCTCACAGATATTGACAATTTTTTGTAGTGTAAATAATAGTGAAATTATTTCGATCACCACCAAACTGGTCACTATTTTGAGTGTTTCTTGTATTGGTTGTGGCAATGCCACGGGTCGTACTAGTTCTACAGTTCTAGTACTATATAACACCTTGTTTTGTTAAATTTTTGGAAAATGCGGATCTTTTTTCTTAAACATAATAAATAAATGTTCTTGGTTGTTTCAAATCTTTACCTACACAATTTTTCATGCGGTTGGATAAAAAAAACCGTTTTTCATATTACTGATGCATTTACATTTTGTTATACTATTGTTATGGATATATTTTCATAATTTTGCATGGGACCTCGACTCTTTGGATGAGCCTAGGGCCCTGGGTAGAATATTAGTATTATTCTCTCTATTCCACATAACATTACTTACTTTCCAATTTTAGTGTCTCACAAAACTTTGTTCATTAAAAAAGAAGAAAGCTATCACAAACATTAAACATTAATTTAACGTTAATATGAATTCTATTATTATCACACATCACCAAAAGGTAAAATTCCTGACTTATTTTTTCATTTCCTCCGTCGTGATAAAAAAGTTTCTTAAATAGTGTATTAATTATACTTTCTTATTTGTTGACAGAAAAGTTAATTAGAAAGTTTCGGATCGAATATTAGATGATGTAATTGTTTAGAGAACGGTTTGAACTTTGCACCTGGCCTGTCTTGATTAATAATGGCATGGATGTCCGGTGTCCCCGTCTAATTATTGTTATATAATTTTATAATTTGGGTTAGAGTCTTAGACAAAATAGTAAAATGGTTGAGTCATGTTAAATGGAATTAAATGTGATATTAAATTAGTGATTGTTATGAAAATTGAATCCTGGTAATTAAAGTTCGTCGGTCTCATTGATTGTAGGTTGAATTATAATATAGTACTAGTATATTGAGTGGGAAAAGATGTTGCAGGGAGGGAGCATAATGATGACAAGTTAGTGGCACAAGCACAACAGCCGAAGTTCCTTGTTTGAACCTACTTTGGAGTACTACTAAAAAGGCTTTGTAATTCTGAAGTCTGAACACCAGAATTACACGATAGTCTATATATATTGCCTATACTTTGATACTATATTGTCATTTGGTTAAGGATTTGAATAAAGATTTTAACCGAGTATAACAGTAAAATTTAGGTTTGATAAAATTAAGATTAAGACACTAATTTTATTTTTACATATTTAAAGTTTTAGTTACTATTTCTAAGTTAATAAATATCACTAACTTTAAAACTATATTTACGTGTTAATCAGTCCATGATGAATCATTGTTTGAGCATAGTTTGGAGTTTGGAGTAGTACTAAAAATAGTAAGTATGAACACAGCAGAATTACACGATAGGCATTCATATTCATATATATAATCGTTGTTGTTGGGATGGTTGAAAAGTGTCTAACATAAGTAGGAGTAATCAGAATGAGTAAGACAGTAACTCTATTGACTAACACGAGATTATGACCAATCAGTTGGATACGTGTAAGAATGGTGTTAGCTACTTTCACTCTATTGACTAACACTTGTTCATTGTGAATGCTACTCTCCTTAATTAATTTTAATTAAGTCAAAAAGTAGGATTAGAATGAAATGTCGGTTTTGGAGTTTGGAAACAAGTAATATGCAGGTTTGGCATTACAATGTGCAGGATACCTGCGTATAGTTTGTATACTAACTTTAAGCTGCTGACAAAAAATACAGATAGATCGAGTGTCTGTCTTAGAGCGGCCGGGGAAACATAACATAACATAACATGCCATGTCCTATTATCTTTTGTCCTTCGATTCAAATGCAAAGTTAGATGGAGAGTATGGTGCGGGGTGGGTATATATATGTATATCAACTCGATCATTTGACCTGTTTGTTGTCTTTGAGAAACTCCTCATTTGACTTGTCTTTTTTGAGATATTACAATTATAATGGTTTTACAAATTTCTAACTAATAATCAATGCAATGCTCTCAAGACCTCAATACAGAGGAAATAATCACCCATTTGCGGGGATCGAACCCATGACCTCTTGAATCAGGGATGTCTTAGCTAACCACCACTCGACTACATCTGCTCACATGCTTTTTCTTATAATCACAATTTTTATTATTACAAAATTTCATCAACTATGGGAAATATAAAGTGCAAAAGTAATACAGCAGCGTAAGCGATCGATGAACCCTCCTAGCAATGATCACCCTCCACCAACTATACATTTTGTACTGATACATTCCGGATTCCTCAAACTTTACGGACAGGGATGGAATCGGACTACATGGTGGAGCATTGCCATCCACATCATTTGAAAACTATATTTTTTTCAATGCATGTCGTAGTATTAAGAAGTATTGGATTTACAAAGCTCGAGCCTCTCTCAGAAGAGAGTATCTGTTGCGAATCAGCCTGTTGCAACTCAGGACAAGGTGACTCAGGCCAAGGTTGCAACTCAGGGTAAAGCGACTCATCAGGCCAAGGCAACTCAGACTAAGGTTGCAATTCATCAGGTCAAGGCAACTCAGGCTAAGGACGCAACTCATCAGGCCAAGGCAACTCAGGCTGGAGTCACAACTCAGGCCAAGGCTGCTAGTACGCAACATCAGGCTGCTAATAAGCAACATCAGGGCGCCATTTCAGCTGGGATGATCTCAAAATATAACACAGATGAAGATGGCGCCAATTCTGTAGAAAGTTTATTAATCGATATTTTTGCTAATGCCAGCTGTTAACCTTCTAGAATAGTTTTTCTTCTTCTAGCGTATATATATAGCTTGGTATCGGTCAGATACATGTACAGAACATAATCATTATTTCCAGCAATACACAGAAAATTCTCAAAAGGTTTCTTCTCTCTCTCAACTGTTTTTCATCTCTATCTTCAACTTTCACTAATTCTACAATGGAGCTTCGATTCAACGCAATTTATCATGGTATCTGAGCCAGGTTCATCGAACCTGAGCTTCTAATTTTCGTGTTTGTTGCTGGATTCCTTTTGTTCATTGTGTTTTCACTTTGTTGTTGAAAATTGTTGGACAGTTTTTATCTGATTGTATTGCTGGTTTGTGGTGTGTGTATTGATTCGATATCTGATTGATCGATTAATCACTCGTTCGGTGTTTTATTTTGATTTTGGTTGTATTCCATTATCATTTGATTTTCACACAACTGTTTGTTGTTCATTTCACCGATCCCTGTTAGATCGTTCATCAATAGCTATTGTTCAGCAGTTTGTTCTATTGATCGATTTTGTTCTCGATCGTTGATCGATTTGACGGTTTTGCAGCCTGATATAATAGTTTAGAGAATTTGTTTTCTCTGAATTTTCACTCACATCAACTGTTTGTTGATTTGCTTTGCAGATCAAGTATGGTTGAGATTGAATATGATGATTCTGGTTCTCCTAAGGTTGTTGGTTCTCCTAAGATTGCTCAGTCAAAGGATACTGGAAAAACAAGCAACAAAGGAAAAGAAAAATTGATTGAGGATCCTTCTAACACTGCTAGTCCCTATTTCTTAGCTCATACTGAAAAACTCACTTCAGGTGCTGTTAAGACTGTACTCAGAGGTCCTAATTTTCTAAGCTGGAAACGTAGCATGTTATGCTCTATTTCTGTGAAAAACAAATTAGGATTTATTGATGGATCTATCAAAATGCCATCACTAGATGCTGATCTGTATATGCCTTGGTATAGATGCAATAACATAGTGTTGTCTTGGATTCTGAATTCTCTGACTGAGGAGATAAGAGCATCTGTGGTGTTTTGTGATTTTGCTGAGGATGTTTGGAAGAAAATTTGTGCTACATATGCTCAGCCTGATAATGTTAGGATTTATCACATTTCACTTGCTTTAGGATCTCTTATGCAAGGCACCAACACTGTTACTGCTTACTATAATCAGTTGAATGCTCTCTGGGAGGAGTTGCACATGTATAGGCCTACACTACAAAAAAACAGGGCAGTACCAACGCACATATTGTAACAGAATAAATTCAGTTGCTGTTAGCAACAGATTTTCAACAAAATACCGACAGTAGATGAGCTTGCCAGAACATATCGAAAATTACCTTCAATATACCAACAGATTTCCAACATATGTCAACTCCAACAAACTTCCGTTAGAATTTTGTTGAAATTAATTAGCGCGAGAATTTATCACCAACAGAACTTACCAACGAAAACAACCAGTTGTTGTTAGCGACAAATTTACAACAAAATACCAACAATAGAGTAGCAACATAAAATACATAATAAATTAGCAACCGATGACCAACAAATTTAATTTCCAACATAAAATTCAGTTGAAATATTGTTGGAATCTCATTTGTTTGATATATTATCTTATTCACACTAGAAGAAACAACAACTATGCAGGGTATAGATTAATACCAATGAATTCTTATTACCAGAGTTAGAAGTTCAGAAATTTGAACCTATAAGTTTTAAATGCTGAGTCAAGAAAACAACTCGTTGAACCATGAAGTAACATTACCATCATATTTGGATTTCTTCATAATATGTGGTGTAGGGAGAGATCAAGTATAAAGTTCAAGAATCATTTCACGTACGATGTCAAACTTGTTACAAAGTAAATGATATTAAATGGAAGAATATAACATTTGTAGAGTCTTATTTTGTAAACTAGAGCACAATGAACACATTCAGCAGATGGTATGTCATGGGAGTATAATTTTCAGCTTTTAACACTACAGCAATCCAGTTTAAACACACAGAACATCAGAATCCTAATTAAATAGTTGTGCAGATGGTGTGTCATGGGAGTATAATTTTCAGCTAGTAACACTACAGCAATCCAGTTTAAACACAGAACATCAGAATCCTAATTAAATAGTTGTGCCGGGGTAACGCAGACCTTTTAATTTGTGGAATCCTTGACAAGAATCAGCACACATATTCTTTCATCCGTAAGCATTCATATAATCTTACAGTTTATTTGGAAACATTCATAATACAAAGTAAGCTCCATATCATTATGTTTTTGTTGAATGCTTGGGATTTAGAATATATAACTAATCAAGGGTGGTGAAAGTAAGTACGCAATTCTCATTTGTAGAGTGAATTGAATTACTGCAAAAAGTTTAAATTGCAAAGACTAAAGAGACCAGCTAACCAGGAAAACAGAATGATAAACCAAAACCTGAAATCCAATTGAAAGACAATTTACGTTTTAAAGTTCAAATCTAGGAAATCAAGTTCAAATCTAGGAAATCCGTCTTTACTTCAAGCGGTTAGAGTAAGCTTACCTGAATCTAGAATCCCCAAGTGCAATCATGCTTCGTGTTTTGGTTTGTGATGAGCAGATGTTTGGTTCTTCTTATCGTGGAAGTAGAAAGTGATTCCATCACCGCCAATGAAACGTGGGTCTTGACACACATCTCCGGGCATATCACAGGCAACATTGTATCAGCAAGCCCAAGGACAAGTAGCCGCCACAGAGCCTACACTGTCTACAGGTTCAGTTGAATTACACATACAAGGAAAAACAGATTAGTGGATATTATGCAGTTGCTGGAGAAAGATTAAGACTTATACCAACAAGTTTGATGTGAGTGACTCTATTATCTATTGGCCACCACACCTCGTCTTTCATGACTCCTGAGAAAGTCATGTCTAATGCTTTACAGTACAATGTACATGAGGCACCAAAGGTTAATCACATCAAATAATTCACAAATGCAGAGATGGAAATGTGCAATATCCTGAAATGACCATCTCTCAGGGATGGAAAAACTCACTGACAGTCAAAGATTGAATGTAAGAGCAGACTTTACAGAGTATAGTAAGAGACACATGCAACAATTTTTTTAGACATTATTCAGTTACAGTGCAAACATAGAAACATAGAAAGGACTTTTGCTCAAAAGTGATAAACTATTTAAAGAAAATCATCGAATTGATGATGGAAAATGCTCTTCCTCACATCAAGCTAATACAAGAAAAGAGTAATATGAACAATTATAGCATCATCAATCAGATTACAACAACGAACACCAAGGCAAATAAGCTGCTTAAAGAAAAAGAAAAAAACAGATGCAGAACCACCAGCTAACCCGGAAACAGATAAACATAAACCAGGACATCGAATTGATGATGGAAAATCATTTTTAAAAGTTAAGAGGATTAACCTTTGAAAGTAAATCTGATTAATTTATCAATCATTACCGACTTCTTGCCACTACAATACTCATGCTCTCCCTTTGTGTGGACATTCTTCACACTCTTCTTCTGCAATACGTATAGAAGATAAGCAAGCAATAGAAATTAATACTACGAGAAGCTCATCCACATCCGAAAAGAATACCCTTCCCTTTAAAGTCTGAATGAAAAGCGGCAGGATAACTAGCTAGGTCGAACTGTAAAGTATAAACAAACTATAGAATAAGCATGGAAGTACTAAGACAGTTGAAAGGCAGCCAACTAGCCAAGCACCATTCCAGGTAGCATATCTCTATATATTCTAACAAGTCTAGGATCATCGGAGGACTTTCAAATTTGCAACTACATCACAGGGAAAAAGAAACAACAGACCTATGAACCTTGGCATTCCAATTAAACATTGTCAATACATTGATTATTCCTCTCTCTTATTGTATACTTCTGTTTAATTTCTTCATCTGAGATAAAAAAAAAAGTATGAGATCAACAAAAGTATGAGATCAACAAAACAATTTTCATGCTCTGAACATCTAACCCACAAGAAATACTTACCTTTCAGTGCAAGCAACCAACAACAACAAACACCTTACCTCTATCCTCCCTCTTCCTTTTGTTCTTTTCAATTGATTCCAAAACCTGGTCTCTTAACTCTCTCATTTTCCTGAAATAAACATAAACCCAGCTGCTAACAACTAAGGTCAACCACCAGAATCTCCACTATTGAAAATTTTGCACTCAGGTGATAATACATCGATTGAAGACATCAAGAAGATTGCCAGTTTTCCCATAGCAAAATCAAAGATAAATTCCAGCAGCACCCATAAAAAACATTCATAATTCAATCTGAACAAGTATCTGAACAGAGCAAGACATTAAGAAACTTCAAGACTAATAAAATATCTTTATAACAAGGTGAAATGAACTCACTGATCAGCAAGAATCAACAAATATATTAACTAATGCACTTTTGGTTATGCTGATTTTGGATAAGTAAGAATTAATGTACAATTGTATCTACCTAATACGAAAGCAGGATTCAGGAATATAAACCAATTCATTACCTGAGAGAAGAATCATCCTCATTCTTAGGATCCTTCTCGAGTTCTCGGCAATAAGTATAAAGAACCAGAAAACCATTTAAAAAAAATCCTGCTCTCAACAGCTAATCCACATTAGAAAAGGGGTCTTACCTTTAATTTGAAGTCTGAAGGTAGAGCAGCAGATAAATTCAAGAAACGCCATGGCAGAGATTTGGGTTAAAAAATCACTGCAATCACCGATTAGTTTATGTCTCTTGTGGCGGGATATACCGCAAAAGTAAAAGTGATTGCCCGCCTAAAATTTTATAGTCACCCGCCAAAAAGATTAGGGTTGGGGTTTAATCCTCTTCCTTTACTATATGGTATTTGTGCGTATTTTTCGTAAGAAATCTATATAAAAATTACTATGGAATAATTAATTTAATGAGAGAATATAGATTATCTATAATAACTAGAAAATGTGCACACAATGCTCGTGCGAAATTTTCTTTATTTAAATGTATACTCTACTAACTTTTAGAAAAACACTTATATACACTTTTGTTTTGTGTTGAAAGATTGAAATGTTTGGTTCACTTTAATTTCAGTTCACATAAATTTTAGTTGTGCTTCGGTCAGTTCAGTTTAGTTTAAATTTGTGCTATTAAAATGTATACTTGAAATAAGTCTAGTTCAACTCAGTTAATGCCAATTTAATTCACTTTAGTATAGTTCAATTCAGATATTTCATGTGAATTGAACGGGGCCTCAATTTCAAGATTTTGAAAACTAACGAAAATTGAAATTGCTTTTATTGAATAGTACCTAAAACTCTCGTAGTTTCACTTTATGTATCGAAGTCAGTTTTGGGATCACTAGACTAGTTAAGAACCATAAAAGAGCAACACATACCATGTCAATGTGATACACTCTTTGTTCTCGATCGTTGCGTCCACATGTCACCTTAAGATTAAAGAGCAAGCATGCTTAACTCGTTTAATCTCATACAAAATTTCTAATATTACAATTTATTAGTGTAACCGGTTTATAACAATCTTTATTCTTAGTTGATACATTTATAAGAGATTAAATTTTGCTTTGTTTGGTGCACATTATTAATTTTTTAGTAGGTCTGGATTTAGACAGTCTAAGAGCTCCATTATTTTCAACGTAAATTCAACTACATTTAGTTTAGTTTAGTTAAGATCGGTTCAGTTTAGTTTGATAGATTTAAATTTGTACTTCAGTTCAATTAACGGAAATTCAGTTCAGATCGGTTCATAAATTTTCAGCTGAAAAATACAAGGCATAAATATAAGTTGTATATAGAACGACCCATATATACATTCTCGAGTATAATTAATACCCATGTCTACTAGATTGGACTGTTTAAATATAAATTATGTATAGATCGATATATATTTATCGACTATGACTCCTGTGTTGTGAGAGTAAGGCCCTGTTCAATTCAACTTAATTTCAGTTGTGTTCAGTTTAGTTCAGGTCTGCGTAGTACAAATTATTTATACCTGAATTCAATTCAGTTTAGGTTAGGTCAGGTCAGGTCAGTTCAGGTTAGTGTAGTACAAATCTATACCTGAATTCAGTTCAGGTCAGGTCAGTTGAGAGAATTCCAGGTGAATTGAAGAGGGCCTAAATCTTGTGTTACGCGGTTTAAATATAAGTTATTTTTTCGACTATGACTCCTATGCTTGCAAAAGTAGTTCTTGTTTTAGACGACTTAAATGTAAGTTATATATAGGCCGTCATACATTATTGGCGATGAATTCTGTGTTTTCAAGAGTAAATATTGTGTTAACCGATCTAATTATTAATTATAAGTTACATTTTTTTTTTAAACGGATGGTAACACATGTTTGCAAATAATTATAAGTAGTATATAACAGAATAGTTTACATTAGTTTTCGGTTTAATTTGAATCTGGTACGTTGATCTTACCCATTCAATTTTAATCTGATACG
>JAYMSL010005148.1:0-10393 GCA_036897195.1 Plantago coronopus
GTGCTACCGAGCGTGCTTGAATCCAGGATTCGATTTGTCTACTCTCAAGTTTCGTGTTTGAATTCCAAATTCCCCAGGCATATTTATAATTCCAAGTTCAGTAGGTGTGTTTTCAAATTTCAAGTGATGTTGATATAAGCATCTTTAACAAAAAATTAATGTGTCTAAAATTGCTTATTTTAAGGGTCGTAGATACATTACGACCATAAGATTCGAGGTTACCAATTTAGTAATTTACCATTGCATCATGTTTTAATCGCGATAGCTTAGGTCACGACCGCAACCTGTCAAAAATATTGGTCACCACTCACCACTATGGATCGTCTTAAATATAACCCATGTATAACTCGTTGTTATAAAGAGATGCAAATTTTTTTCTGAAATGTATTGTATTGTATTAATACATTTTATTTACGAATTATTATTATTTTCAATAATATTTACCAATAAATTTATATTATACTATTATCCAATTTTTTCTATGAATAACACTTTCCAATATTTCCTTCCACATTCAATATTTTCAATATTTAGAATTCTCATATGATATATATTTGGAGGGAGTCAATATTATAGTGAGGGAACTTTATATTTTAAATATTTATTGGCTAGTTAAATCCAATATTTATAAATACCCAAAATACAAAAAAAAAAAAAAAAATTGGGTGGAGGAGAAAAGGAAAAAAGAAAACCTAGGCGCCATTGCCATCATCACTAGAAGCTTCTAAACCCCCTGTAAAACCCTACCTTCTTCCTCAAGTCCTGCTAGCAGTTCACAGTCAGTACCCAAAACCCTCACTTTCTCTCTCTAACACTCATCTTTCTCTCTCATCACCAAAAATGCACAGGCTTTCAAGGCGTTCTGTCTCTGCTATCCTCCAGAACCGCTACAGGAATGTCGCCGCACCTCTTTCTTCCTCTCCCTTCAATCAACAATCGGTATTTTCAGCTTCCAATTCCCTCTTTTTGGTATCAAAATGATATCTTTTTGTTGTTTAGTGAAGTTTCTAGATCAATCAGTTTTAGCATTCTGATCAATCTTTCTAGGTATCCTTTGATTTTGGCTGTTTTGCAATCTCTGCAATGTGCATTTTGCATTTCCTATGCAGCTCTGTTTTTGTATTTTTTTTTAGCTCATATGTATGTAAACTGTGATAATTCATTGAATGGAACAAGAATTGAATAATGGGCTGTTAATTCTGCGAAAAAAACTAACTTTTTCGACTCTTTTTAATGGATTGTATGCTTCTATTATAGCAAACATTCAATTACTGATAAAGTAGTTGTTTCATGTTTCTAGGGAATAAGTTTTCTTGTTTTATGGTTTTTGGCAGCTTGAAGAGAGTGATAAGAGGTGGTATTCCTTGTTAAAATGTGACACGAGCAATTCGACGAGGCTAAACACGCCGTTCAATCTCAGAAACAATCCATTTGAGGGCCACCGCTCCGAGTCAACTGCTGCAGCCTCGGATGCATCAGCACCTCCAGCTGAGAAATATGAGTACCAGGCTGAGGTGAATGGAAATATAGTACTATCATATTTTAGTGAAATCTGTATTTGGTCTATTACTGACAGTATGTTTTTTTGTTTAACACAGGTTAGCCGTCTCATGGACCTCATTGTGAACAGCTTATACAGCAACAAGGATGTTTTTCTTCGGGAACTCATCAGGCACGTTATCTCATCTGATATTCTTTTTCCTGTTTCTTGTTATTAGTTAACAAAATTCAGTACACGGTTAAATTCATGTTACCTTTTCTATATGACTGTATTAGCGGAATATGCTCTCTGGTGATACTGCATTATTCTTTTGTGATGTCGTGTATAAAACGTGGGTTAGTTTTGGGTAAAGCATGTTTCTAGTCTCTGGAGTACTCACTGTACCTATGTACTTGCTTTCCAGTGTCTTAGTGTCGAGAAAGGTTATCTTTTGGATCTAAGTATATATAAGTTGTTTTTCAAGTTTATAACATCAGATGTCTGATGACCCATCAGTTATAGTATCAATAATTCTTGTTCACTTGTTAATAAGTACTCTTGGATTTTATTCTTTGCTTCATCCAAACCCGTTTGCAGTCAATAACTCCTGTAAATTGTAGCAAATCCGAGGTGGTTTCATGCACGCTTATTGATTAATATTGTTTTTTTTGTGTTTTCATACTATGAATCCCTGTGCTGGCCATGTATATAGCTTATAATTCCTCATCACATTGGCCTGGTGAATGCTTTTCAATATCAATCAATTAGACTTTCCACCTTAATAAGTACTCTTGGATTTTATTCCTTGCTTCGTCCAATCCTGTTTGCAGTCAATAGCTCCTGTAAATTGTAGCAAATACGAGGTGGTTTCATGTACGCTTATTGAATACTATTGTTATTTTGTGTTTTCATTACTATGAATCCCTGTGCTGGACATGTATATAGCTAATTCCTCATCACATTGGCCTGGTGAATGCTTTTCAATATCAATCAATTAGACTTTCCACCTTTTATTTGCATTTTCTTAAGCTATCCTTTCATATTAACGCTGCCTTCATTTGATTTTCATGCTCCATGATTGTTGACTTGTCACTTACTAAGACTCTTCTGTTTCTTTCTTCCCCAGCAATGCAAGTGACGCACTGGACAAACTGCGGTTCCTTAGTGTTACTGAGCCTCAGCTATTGAAGGATGGATCTGATCTTGATATTCGTATCCAGACTGACAAAGATAACGGAATCATTACAATTACGTATGTCGTATGGCTTGTGGATTTTCTTAATCTATTTGTATATCTTGCTTACAATTGTTTTTGCAGAGACTCTGGGATTGGCATGACACGCCAGGAGATTGTTGATTGCCTTGGTACTATTGCACAAAGTGGAACTGCCAAGTTCTTAAAAGCTTTAAAGGTGCAATCTGTTTTGTAATTCTTAAAATGCATGTTTCCTGTGTCTTGCCGTATTGAACATTGTTATTGTGCAACAGGATAGTAAAGATTTTAATGCTGACAGCAATTTAATCGGACAATTCGGTGTTGGGTTCTATTCAGCGTTCCTCGTCTCAGAGAAGGTATGTAGCATGTCAACTGTATTACTTCTCTTCCCTGAAGCTAAAGTTGTAACTTTCGAGTTTGCCTCACTTTAGGTTGAGGTCTCCACAAAAAGTCCTAAATCTGATCGACAATATGTATGGGAAGGAGAAGCAAATTCAAGTTCCTACATCATCCGAGAAGAGACTGATCCTGCTAAGCTCATTCCGAGGGGGACCCGACTGACTCTATATCTTAAGGTTGATGACTGTATATAATTAGAACGTGATATTTGTTTCTATCTCAAACTTGTGACCTGACCTGATTCTTGTTTTATGGGGTTATTAGCGCGACGACAAAGGTTTTGCACATCCAGAAAGAGTTCAGAAGCTTGTGAAGAACTATTCACAGTTTGTTTCCTTCCCTATTTTCACATGGCAAGAGAAGGGCCATACTAAAGAGGTATGGCTTTCATGTATATTGAAATATAATATCTGATTTTGCTCTATTTGAGTTCTCTGATGGGATCTTTCGCTTTTTAAATATACTTTGTTTGAGAATAGGGCTATTATTCTTATTTTGTGAAGACTAGGTAGCCACGAACTTCTGAAGTTGATTATGTAATTTGTGTGACAATGTTTGATCCATGAGTTCATACATCTTGGTGCACTTTCTAATCTCAGTACTTCGCAGGTTGAAGTCGATGAAGATCCAGCTGAAGCCAATAAGGATGAAAATGCTGAGAATACAGAGGTACTGTTTCAACTTGCAAGCTTGATTTATATCTATGACCACATGTCCTTCCAAAGGAATTATGAAATGTCAGTTTATGTTACAAACATGTGTAATGATCTTGATGCAACAGAAGAAAAAGAAGACTAAGACTGTAGTTGAGAAATACTGGGATTGGGAGCTCACCAATGAGACTCAGCCAATATGGGTGAGTATGACCATACATCGCTACTCTTTTCTTTACCTTGTGGATCTTTTCCCACAATTAACTCATTCTTGGCTTGATGCAGCTCCGTACCCCCAAGGAAGTGACCACTGAGGAATACAATGTATTCTACAGAAATACATTCAACGAGTACTTGGATCCTCTTGCGTCTTCCCACTTTACTACTGAGGTTAGAATACTTGGGTCTTAATAATTTCACATGCTTCTTTACATAACTAGGGTAATACATTGACACTTGTTCTGGTATGACTTGATTACAAACTAATCCCTAATAATACTTCAGATATTAAAGGGCACACTGAGTACTTTCCGTAATTTGAATGGTAATTAGAAAAATGTATTCAGTAAAAGAAGTTTGCACACAAGCCTACTAAAGTAGTTAACTTTTCAAATTCAACAGTTCACTAGTTGTCAAAAGAAAATCCTCAGAGGAGAAATATTATTGAATTTGCATATACGACATTTGATGCTTTTTTTAAATTTTTTTTTTATTGGCATAAAAACCTGGCTTGATTATAAGTCCTGCAGTTTCAGAAAATTTGGCACTTTCTGTTATATTTGCCTGGTCACACATTAAATCTCTTGGAATAAATAGATTAGGTTTTTGAAACATTACAGTAAGGAATATTCTTAATGTTGTAGTTTATCATTAATTATATCTAACATTTTCTTTTCTTCTTGTTAATGAAGGGTGAAGTGGAGTTTAGGTCCATTTTGTATGTGCCAGCTGTATCACCACACGGCAATGATGACATAGCCAATCCCAAGACAAAGAACATTAGGCTATATGTGAAACGTGTTTTCATTTCTGATGACTTTGATGGTGAATTGGTAAGAAATTGCAATGTTGATGTAATCCAAAACACTATAGTGAGAATCAGTGGCATATGTTCACTTCCTTATCTTCACTCTTGATAGTTCCCAAGATACTTGAGCTTCATTAAAGGTGTTGTGGACTCCAGCGATCTTCCACTAAATGTGTCCAGAGAGATTCTTCAAGAAAGTCGTATTGTAAGTATCTCAATCTATCTTATGTTGTAGAAATGCAATTCCGTTCTCCTGTTTTCACCCCCTGATTCTGAGATTCTTTTGTTTCTGCCCATCAGGTGCGTATTATGAGGAAGCGTTTGGTCCGCAAGGCGTTTGACATGATTCTGGGCATAAGCCTGAGTGAGAATAATGATGTATGTTTAACCCTCTGATTTTTCTTGGCATTTCTAATCAGAAATTTGTGATGTATTCGAATTCGAAAGTGCTTTTTTTTCTCCTTAAGTTTGTCTTGCTTATGCTAAAGAGAGCAAGTCTCCCTATGAACGCATGTCTGCATTGCTATATTAGAAAACTGACATTTACTTTCTGCAGGACTATATAACGTTCTGGGAGAATTTTGGCAAACATATAAAGTTAGGCTGCATTGAAGACCGCGAGAACCACAAGCGCCTTGCACCATTGCTACGTTTTTTCTCATCTCAAAGTGAAGAAGAAATGATTAGCTTGGATGAGTACGTGGATAACATGAAAGCTGATCAGAAAGATATTTATTTCATCGCTGCGGATAGCGTTTCTAGTGCAAAAAGCACACCCTTCTTGGAGAAGCTTGCTGAGAAAAAGATTGAAGTAGGGATTTTTCTGCTTATTTATTTTTTGTTTGCCACTGTCTTAAAGTTGTTAGTTCATCCAGCTTTGCCTGTTTGAGGATTTTTTTAACTTGTCAATATTGCGCAGGTTCTGTTCTTAGTGGATCCCATAGACGAGGTTGCTGTCCAAAATCTTAAATCTTACAAGGACAAGAACTTTGTTGACATCAGTAAAGAAGATTTGGATCTAGGTTAGTGTATAGAAACCCTTTGATTAATCCCATCCGTCTTCTTTGATACATTCAATTCTGTTCTTCCCAGCCGTGAAGTAATTAGTTTTGCTACATTCAAGTATCATTTTATTGGTACTAGGGATTTCTAGATTATTATACTGCATGCTTTAGCTTCTGCATTTTTGCATTGTGAGAGCGGAAGATGCATTTGGACTGGTAGTCTGATGCAGTGTTAACTTTCCGAACATTCCTATCTGAAATGCAATTTCTATGATTTACGGTTATTATTTTTGATGTTGTATGAAATGCTACAATAGGTGACAAGAATGAAGAGAAGGAAAAAGAGGTGAAGCAAGAGTTTGGTCAGACTTGTGACTGGATGAAAAAGCGTTTGGGTGACAAAGTTGCAAGTGTTCAAATCTCAAATCGCCTTAGTGCATCCCCTTGTGTTCTTGCATCTGGGAAGTTTGGTTGGTCGGCAAATATGGAGAGGTGAGGTTTTCATTAAATTTTACACTAGAAAATATTTGAAAGTCTACATACATACATATACATGTTGTTCTTTCCGATCATGAGGATCTCATGTTGTGAATACCTCTCTGCAGGTTAATGAAGGCACAATCAGTTGGTGATCCGTCCAGCCTGGATTTCATGAGAAGCAGGAGAGTTTTCGAAATTAACCCGGAACATCCCATCATCAAGACTTTACATGTATGATTACCTGGGGAACTCTTACAAGTTACAAGCAATATCAAACTTATTTTATTTTTCGATTTCTTATCAACTCAACTTGTGTACTTCACGATTTCAGGCTGCATCCAAGAGTAGTCCAAGTGACGAGGAAGCCCTGAGGGCCGTTGATCTTCTGTACGACACAGCTTTGATTTCCAGCGGTTTCACTGTAAGTTTCTCGACTTCTTTCTTTCCCCTTTTTATCTATCCGATTTAAGTTCTTGAAAATTTTGAAAGATCGATGTCTCAAATTTGTAGCAGAATCAAGTTCTATAGTTTGGCATTTGGTTCATAATCTTATAATAGATGGTCTTTGTGGAAGTCTTGTTATAATAAATATAACACGTACATTTACTTATAAACTATGTCTCACGATGTGCAGCCTGAAAGCCCTGCACAACTTGGGGGAAAGATATACGAGATGATGAACGTGGCTCTTTTGAGCAAGTGGGGAAACAGCCTTCAGCACGAGACTCACAAAGTTCCACAAGTGCCTGAGACCGTTGAGGCCGAAGTGATCGAGCCTGAGGAAGTAGGTGACAAGAAATGATAGGGTAGTTGTTGCTATGTACATGACCAAGTAGAGACTAGCTTGAGCTGAATCCTAGTTCTGAACATGGTCCTGATAATCTTAGCACATTGCACAATTTTGTTTCCAGTTTAGTCAATTAGATGACAAACTGCAAAATGCAAGGTGTTGCTGAACAATTGTTGAACTCAGAGAAGCTATATATTCAATCAGTCATGAGTTATAAACACTTCCTTCTGAATATGATTGAACTGAAGCTGAATTTTCGACAGGCAAATCGCAAGATTCAGTGAGAACTCACCCTAAATTTAACTCGAAAATTGTTGCTTGACATATCATCTAATTCCCTCTCCTCATCTGGTTTTCCTTGGTAGTAAACCTTGATCAGCATTTCGTCATCTCCCTGGTTCAGCCGTTCATCGAGGATCTCTTTCGCAGAATTAACTGCAGACCTCTTCGTCGTACTCAACGTGATTGCTTGAAGAGGCGTTATTTCCCCTATATCCAAAGGTATCTCCTCCAACTCTAGTTCCCAAAGTTCCAAATGCTCAAGTCTTGGAAAATGGGAGCTCTCTGCATTCCAGGTCCTCAGATTACAGCATCCTATACCCAAACTTTCGAGGCACTGAAAGCCGCCTTCAGTTGAGTTCCACTCTTCACCATAAAACGCATTACTGCCTAGCCGGAGCTTTTTAAGTTTGGGCAACGAACCAACAATGTTCATATACTCCCAAGGAATATGCGATCTGTACAAAACCAACTCTCTGAGGTTGAGTGGGAGTCTGAGATTCTTCGGCTCACTGAAAACGCACGTTACATTCTCCATATCTCTGTGAAAATCGCAGTTCAGTCTTTCGAGCTTATCAAGGCTAGCAAGATTGGTGAAGTAGGGTGATAATCTACTCAAATCATCTGAGCAAAAGGAATGGTCGTATGTCATTTTCAACACTCTGAGCCTTGGAATCTTCAGAACTACCTCATTAGTAACATTGAAGTTTCCAATGTTAATAAGAGTGTGTAGATGGCTAATCACAAACTTCCTTTGGGCACTCGTAGGATCCGGCAAGAGGATTGATCCGCTTCCACAAATCGACACATGTCTGAGGTTAGGCAATTCCCAGAATTCAGACGGCAGCATGACGTTTTGGAACCTGATAATATCCAATGTCTCCAGATTCCACAGCAAAGCTGGTGTCGAAAAGAATCTTGAAATATCGACCTCCTTAACCATACAAGCAAGGTATGGCAAACTGACAAGATGCGTAAGATCCAATTCCAAATCGATAAAAATACCTGCCAATACTCGTAGCAATCTGCAAGCCGCAGAATCTAGCAGGTCCAGAGGAGACTCAATAGGCCTATCTGATACGTAAGTTAATGAACGAGCAAATGGAATAGGAGGCAAGGGACTGATTTCCATTTTCTGCAGATGACAAACCAGACGGCGTTCACTCTTTAATCTCCCTGCAACGTCAATCATATCCTTCTTCAAGTGATAAAGAAACAGCTCATTCGCGGCTTCTTGCAAGCAAAATTCTCTAAACAGATCATGGAAATCACATTCTACTATATGTCCACCTGGTTCTGAATCCCCAACACGATTGATAAGGTTCCTATTTATAAGATGGTTCAGACACTCTAAACCAACCTCTTCCAAGGTTCTGCCTTTGTCGGGTTTCAAGAATCCATCAGCAACCCATAGTTTTATGAGATCTGAGACACCAACCTTGCTGTCTTCTCCAAAAGTCGCAAAGTACAAGCAACACGGTTTCAAATGAACAGGCAAGTGATCGTAGCTCAACGACAATATCTCCAAACAGTGCGCATCTTTTTCTACATTGATAAAGGAATTGACATTCTCCGCCACATTCTCCCAATGCTGTAATGTCTTCTGAGACATTTTCAGGAGTCCTCCAACGACCACTACAGTCATAGGAAGTCCTTTGCAGCTCTTCGCGATTTTCTCCCCACAAGTGATCAGTTCTGGAGGGCAAACTTCTTGCCCATAGACGGTATCACAGAGCAGATCCCAACTCTGACTGTCATCCAACAGCTTGATGATATGAGGCTTACACGAACCAACAGTAAGCGCAACATTGTGAAGCCTAGTGGTTAACACGATTCTACTTCGATTGCTGTTGTCAGGAAAGAACCTCCTGATCTCACCCCATACTAACGTATCCCAAACATTGTCCAACACAATCAGATACCTTCTACCAAACAATCTTTTGTATAATCTATCACCCAGCTCTTCTTTACTGTTCCTACTTTCATCAACATCAACATTCATATCACGTAAAAGGCAACGGATAATCTTCTCAACAGTGTAATTCTGAGATATTGTTACCCAAGCTCGAGCGTCAAAAAGGTTCCTAATATATGAACGTTCGTAAACATTTCTGGCAAGAGTAGTCTTACCTATACCTGCCATGCCGACAAGTGGGATTATTTGTCGAGTGGCTGAGCGATCTGAAGTGAGCTGATCCATCAAACGAGGCAGCTCTTCGTCAAATCCCACCATCTTCACCATTCCACACGCAGGCAGTACTGCTGAGTCGTTAGGTTCCTCTCTTCTCCTTTTACTCGGAAGTTGAAGCTTTTCGCCTGTTCTCTCGTTGACTCCCATCGCTTCTTCGATGATACGATCCATCCAAGAAATTGCTTTCTCCAGATCTTGACAGAAGATGTCAAAGTTCCCGTCACAGTTTCCAGCCAATCTTGTCAGAACCTGATCTACGTAATAGGATTCGATCATGTTTTCTGCTGCGAAAGCAGCATCTGCCATTTTACGCAGCAAATCTTTACTTATTCTCTGTGAATAAGCCTCAAGAAACTCAACCAAGGAACTAACTTTATCGAACATAGATCGTAGTTGTGATTGATCATACGAAACTGGGCAAGTAGGGTGTTCAAATCGGGTAAGAACATTCATAAGTGAAACAAGAGCTGCATATGCTGTTGCCATCTCCAGACCAGTGAGTTCTCAGTAGACTTTTTAGCAGAAAGTAAAAATATACAGTTCATATGCAATCATGGAGTGTTTACTAGATGGAAGAGTTGTAATTACTAGTACACCGTCTCTCATAACATACGATGTGTCCACACAATATGACGAATGCTATGGGGTATAGAGCATGATTAGCTGATCATTAACATTGTTTGAGTTTGTCCGAGTGGTTACAGAGGCATATTATATGCGACATATACAAATGATGAGAGGGAAAATTGCAACTTTGGTCCCCTAACTGACAGTCCCCTTGATTTTGGTCCCAAGTCATCGTATTTTTTGCAAATACGGTCCTAGGACCAAAATTGCCGGGGTACTAGGTCGCGAATTTGGTCCCTTCGCTGAC
>JAYMSL010005149.1:0-10393 GCA_036897195.1 Plantago coronopus
CGGAGAGAATTCATAATCCCGCGGTTCTGAAATTGGAGACAATCATAACAATGTTTTAAACTAGCTTATCACTAAGAAGCAACAAGACATTCCCAAGAGTAGGAACCAATCCTTGCAAGTCTGGCCATTGATGGCGAGAAAAGCTCATCTTTTATGTCCTTTAGACAGAATCATTAGTCTGCTGTCCAACTTTGCTCCACAATCTCACGCACTTTCCTGTTGTATTCACGCTTGTTTTCACTGAACAACCTCGCAGCTTCGGAGTTTGCTGGTGAATTTGGATTGGGATCGCAGAGCAGTGACTGTCACAAGACAAAAGTTAAACCTAGCCATGAGTTTTCAACTTTTATTGGTAGTATTGTAGAGAAGCATTTATGGATTTCATAGAGACCAAAACAAATTTATGCCCCGTCACATATGTGAATTTTTCCTATTGTTTATTCGTCTAATTACCCATAGATAACTTACGTGCCAAGATTCTGAAAAAAGAGTACTTTAGAAGCCCTAATTTACCTGGATAGATGTGAGTATGGCAGCCACATCATATATTGGACTCCACTGATTTTGCAGGATATCCAAGCAAATACTTCCATCAGCATAAACTGATCAATCAAATGTGAAGAACATAAGTTTTGATTTTCCAAATAGATATTGCATTGAAAAGGAAAAACAAAAAAAAAGGAGCACAAAGACAACTTGGTGTTTTAACACTTCACAGGAGCAGAGTGATGAAATGCCAAAATAAGGAAAATGGTCAACTGCAGTGGCCTTTTCTAACAGATTAGAAAAAACTATATCCTTCCACATGTTGACACATTACCATCATTTAAACTATAGCAAAGTGGTCTTTGCTATGATTAAGTTTTTGTTGTTGTTGTTGTTGTTGTCTTTCTAGTGTTTAAGAAACACAGATTTTTCCCAAGACTTGGTCTTAAGTTATTAAGATGAGCCAATTTATCATCTATAGGTTATTTCTAGACATACTCAGAATAATGAAATTATGGTGGAACTGTAATCTTAGCTACCCCAAAAGAAATGTATTTACTTGTAGTTTAAGCTATGTCCTTCCACATGTTGACACATTACCATCATTTAAACTATAGCAAAGTGGTCTTTTCTATGATTAAGTTTTTTTTCATCTTTCTAGTGTTTAAGAAACACATATTTTTCCCAAGACTTGGTCTTAAGTTATTAAGATGAGCCAATTTATCATCTCTAGGTTATTTCTAGACATACTCCGAATAATGTAATCATGGTGGAACTGTAATCTTAGCTACCCCAAAAGAAATATTTATTTATAGTTAAAGAAATATTGCATCATGGACCACAAACTGAAAGCATGAGAAACTGGAAGATATCATAGTGAATGAATCATACAGATCTAGAACTCTACATAACTCTATAACCCCTGTAGTGATAAATTTATGCATTGCTGCTGTTAGAAGAACACACCCACTTTTCAGATATAAAAGATGTACACTCTATACCACAGGTAGAAACCAAATATGAACAAACACACCCAGAAAGAACACACGGGTATAGAATTAGACGTGTATATTCACCCAATGATAGCACAATACACACGCTTATGCATGTAATATCCACAGAGTCTCTCAGAACAACCTTAACTAATTTTTCTTATTTCTTTGTCAATTTTCAAGCACAAAAATCCAGGCTAACCAATTCTAAAGGCGGATAGAAAAAACAAACATCAAATAGATAAACTTACTATTGGGATGGAACATTCTTGATATAAATCGCACAGTTGGAGGCTTATTGGGGTAGTCCTCCGAGAATTGAAGAGTTAGCTTAAACGTACCTACAAGCAAGTGGTAGTTTGATTAGTAATTGACATCATTAGCAGGTAAGAGTCACAAAGAATGGTTTACAGAATCATATTTACAATCACGTTTTACAATTAAAATTCAGTTTTACCGTGACAAAAAAGTTGTTAACTGTGCAAAGAGACGACAGCTAGTACAATTGGTCCAGGAGCTAGACCACATAGCAACTCAGAAATATGTAAAACAAATGTAAGAAGACAACTAGAGAGCAGAGCAAATGGCTTATAAAAAATAAAGTGCAGAGTAGGCAAGTCACCTTTTAAGCTATATCAAGTCTCAGCATTTTACAATTACAATCTATGATGTACAAGCAAACCCGAAGAAAGAGAATGAAAGAAATGCTAAATAAAACAATTTTTGCTTTAGATGTTGAAGCACCCAGCACACACACAAAGTGCAGTAACATATCAGACAACAAACATCGACAATAGACCTAAAAACCATGGAGTAATACTTCTTAGGATTCCAAGTTCTTGAAGGTTACAATTATATTCCACACTGAAAACCAATTACAAACCTATCACTCATTCACCACTCAGAAATATCGAAATTAAAACAAAACATGGATTTTCCGAGATAAGAACCAACTCACCTCCATCCCAAGGAGTATCATCCGGACTGCAATTCACCAAAAACCATCCAATTAGCAAACACTCATCATTCACCATAACAAAAACAACAAACAAACAAACACACAACGCCATACCCAAATATAACAGCGTTCCAAATCATGATATTGTTATCATACGGCGCACCGCTGATTCCAGCTGGAGGATCCTGCTGCAACCGCTTAAAGTCCCTCATGAGCCGCTTCCTCGCCGGTGTCGACATCCTCACCGCCTAAAATCACACAAATTACACACAAAATGAACCTAGATCCACACAATTCAGCTCAAGAGCACACAACAAACGCCAATTCAAACCACGAGCAGGTAATTAATCGGAAATTAACACAAGCGCCCTAGATCCAACATGTCAACAAAATGAGATTGTAATCGGAATTAACAAATTGGCAGGATTGGGGATTTCGTTTACCTGAGAAGAAGGTTCAGGCGATTCTCCTCCTTGTTCGTGTGTGGTTTTGATCGGTGTCAAAAGCAGCTGCAAATAGTTGCCTGGAAATTTCTAGATTTTTTTTTTTCGTTTGGTTTTGTTTTAATTTAATGGGCTCGCGTGATTTATAAGCGGAAGTAAGTGTGTCATTTTGTTTTCATGATGTGCTAACTGAACTAATGTGTAATTTTATTGGCCATGTAATTGGGATGCCAATGGTAGTTTATTTCAGACACCCGACCCCTCTAATAATCGAATACTGACTGACTGTTGTTATCTGGACAATGGTTATTAATCATAACCTTTATTAAAATTATTCGACAATGTATAAGTGTTTGGTTATTAGACGGTTGTGGCAAATAACCGACTCTTATCATCCCTACATGAAGGGATAGTTTTATCTTTTTCACTTTTTTTTACGGACAACTATAACTAATAAGAATGTTCACAAGTCTATAGTTGTTCGTAATGGCTAATAAGAAGGTTTAGTGGTTTACAAAGACTTGAACAATACGGTTAGGGACTTAAAAGATAGCTATATATGACACGAGTCTTTGTGAACTTTCTCATCTGTGTACAACTAAGCCGATTCATCTATTGTTGAATCCGTCTCGATTCATCCATTGTTAAATTCAATACTTGTTTCACGGAGTTGGAAGTGGAAATGAAACGAACTACAGGAACGTGAAGGGGATGATGAGACCATTGATCTGTCTGATATTGTGCAAGTGTTTTCATTGGTGAACTGAATTGTGATTAGTTCACCAATCCTGCCAAATGATCTTTTAAAGGGCTTCATTCTAATTATTCTATGCCATACCCTGTACTGCTTCATGATTATTGATTGAATATGTTGTAGATTTGTACCTACCAAATGAAAAAGTACGAGCACATACTAACATTTAAATCACGGTGAGTCACTACAACATGTCTAGATATCTGGAGTGGAAACACTAGTAAGGAAATTATAGTACTAAAAACCAACACGTTACACATCCATTATAAATGAGATTAATACAACGTTACTGAAATTATGTACAAAAACATAAAGCCACCAAAGAGAATTCATAATTTCAAATTTCTAAAATTGAACAGTCATAACAATGTTTTTTGGGACTAGCTTGTCACAAAGAAGTAACAAGACAGCAGGATACAATCCTTGCAAGTACAGCTTTTGATGGCGAGAGCTCCTTTTTTCACACCTTTTACACAGAATCATTAGTCGGCTGTCCAACTTTGCTCCACAATCTCACGCACCTTCCGGTTGTATTCCCGCTTGTTTTCACTAAACAACCGTGCAGCCTCCGAGTTTGCTGGTGAATTTGGATTGGGATCACAAAGCAGTGACTGTAGCATGAAAAAAGTTGACCTTCAGCAATTTCATTCGTGAGTTTTATCTTTATATAAAACATCATAGGAACTCTCATTCTGTTTTGCCTCTGAAGTCTCTTCTTTGGGGGTATAGAAGCATAGTAGGGTTACTAAAGGCAACCACTTATTATGATATGTGGCTCGTCCAATTATGCAAATATTGAGATGATTTAAGACCTATATCAGCGTACTGATACTTAAAAGAATTATGTCCACAAGGACCATGACACCACAATTAATTCACTCATTCCGACTATTTTCATAGTTATTTACCCAGGGATAACTAGTGTCTCGAGAGTAGGGTGAAAAATAAATATTAAAATATAGGGCACTTTACCTGGATTGATGTAAGTATAGCCGCTACATCATATATTGGACTCCACTGATTTTGCAGGATGTCCAAGCAAATACTTCCATCAGCGTAAACTAATCAACCAAAACCAAAAGACAAGAAACAAAGCATAAGTATGTATTTCCCCAATGGATCTTGCATTTAAGGACCGCAAAGATAACTTGAGGATTGTTGCCTAACAGGAATAGAAAACGCTGATTAACTGTATCAGATATTGCATGATAGAAAAATAATGCATCATATATTGCCAGTTGCCTGACAGAAAAAGCTGATGAACTATGTCTTTATTTAGACAAATCAATTTATCAAGTTTAGTAATTTCTAAACACAGAAGGATGACGAAGATAATGGTGAACACATTACTTTAGCTAGCTCACTATGTCACAGGTATGGGTATATAGATTCTCAAAGTTGGAATCTTAGAGACAATTTCGACCTAGAGGTTAGTCGTATACTGATGAGAAAGGACAAGATTGATTCATAGCTCAAAACTGACAGCATGTGCAACTGGAGACCAGGATATGTAATACCTACTGCATTACTAATGATAGGGGAATAGAACTGCTACCCTACACACAGCACATCAAGTGACTTACGAAACTAAGCAGCAACATGATTTCATATGAATACTAAAAGAAGGGCACTGCAAATACGTACCCGACACAAAGCTACAACATAAATGGAAGAGAAACACAACATAACTTAACTAATGAAGCAAAATCGTTGGCACCCCACAGTAAAGAGAGGTACAGGATAGAGAAATATAAACCAGAGGTGTAAAATTATAAATTGTGAAATATAAACCAGAGGAGTAAAATAACTATAGAGAAGAACATGTAGCCAGTTAGCCACTCTTGTATTACTCTTGTGCCTTCACAATACACATATTTGCTTGTATATCCAAGTATAGGCTCTCAGTCAAATCCTTGACACATAATCTTAATATTGAAGCATATATCCAGGCTAACCATTTCAGAAAATGGTATAGAAGAACAAATAGAATAACTTACTGTTGGGATGGAACATTCTAGATATAAACCGGACAGTTGGGGGCTTATTCGGGTAGTCCTCCGAGAATTGAAGTGTCAACTTAAACGTACCTGCAAGCAAGTAGTGATTTAATCAGTGATTGACATCATTAGCAGGAAAGAGTGAAAATGAAGTGTACAGAATCACATTTACATTTACAGTCTAAAACTTAGTTAGTTAGTTATATTGTGACAAGCAGCACATATAAGTTATAACTGCACAATGAGACAAGAGAGAAAAGAAAATAAACGACAGCCAGAGCAGAAAGCAGCTGAACAAGATGTACAGCCAACGTAATACAACAACTGCAGAGCAGAGAATGACGACTTATCCGAATATAAATTGCATCCTAAGTAAGTCACCCCTTTAAGTTATACCAGGTTTCAGGAATTTACAATCCACTATGTAATATCAAAAGCAAAGAAATAAATACAGAATGACTAGAAAGCTAAATACTATGGACTTAGTTGGTATAATGACCTTTGCCTCAGTATACACCAAGCATAATAACGTATTATACGACACATGGCAGCTCTCACATAGATTATGTAGCATATTTCTAGACATCACAATGAGCTTGACATATGATGCAACAGAATAGTTATGCATCAACTAAGCATCTTCAGTAATCTTTATCGATTATGCTGCATTGTTCTAGACATCAAAATGAGCTTGCCATGTGCTGCTACAGAATAGCAACCCGCAACTAAGCATCTTCAGTATATCTTTATCTTTTCCCAAGAACGTAGAGTGAGGTGCAAAGTGCAAATAAGTGCGAGGATATTTGAAGTACTTCATGTAGGTGTAATACTACAGATATATTTTCAATTCCCCTTGAGATAGATAAGAAGCAAACTGAGACGCAGAAATGAGAATTTCAACAGCTCATTCAAAACTAGGTAGCTTCAAGAGCCAGGCTATCGGGACCCTAAGGACCTAAAACATACTTAACACTATGTCGATTTCATCAAGTCCACAATACACTCTACCGAAAATCAAACACATAACTATCGATAATTCACCATTTTAACACTCAAGTATAACAACTATCAACTAGAGAGAACATTCAGCTCACCTCCATCCCAAGGAGTATCATCCGGCCTGCAATTCACCAAAAAAACAACCAATCAGCAAAACACACAACACAAACAACCATCACCAAGCTTCCACAACATCCTAAACAGCAAACCAAGCCAACATACCCAAATATAACAGCGTTCCAGAGCATGATATTATTATCATACGGAGCACCACTGATACCAGCTGGAGGATCCTGCTGGAGGCGCTTGAAGTCCCTCATCAGCCGCTTCCTCGACGGCGTCGACATCTTCACCGCCTACAGAAACTAAACAGTCACCAGCACAACAACCTGCACCTGAGATCGGCAGAATTCAGCTGAATCGAAACAAAAAGCGCATAAAAACCCTAGATCCGAGGGAAACGAAGAAAGTCAACGCGCTAGGGTTTGGAATTGAGGTGAACAGAGAAGTGGTACGTACCTGAGAAGAAGGTTCAGTACTGATGAGTGATGGGATTTGGGAATTGGGATTTGTCCGTGTGAGGTGGGCTTTTATAGTGGAGGTGATCGGTGTGGAAAAGCAAAATCCAGGTTGTAAATCGTCGGTTTGGAATTTTTAGATATTTTTTCTCTTTTTTTGATTTTTCATTTTTATGCTTTGCGTGTTTGCGTAATATATAAGCGGCCTCTTATTTAATTTTATATAATTAAGTAATTAACCGTTTCTATTTCACTATGTTCTCTTCTTCTACGCATCTTAAATTCAAGTTTGTTCTATTTAGTGTGGTTCACGTCAGATATTTACAGTTCAGTTTAGGTTTGGATAGTTCAAATTTATTCTTAAAAAAAGGTTAGATCTATTCAGTGCAAAGATTTTCTGACGAATTGAATAGAGCCTACGTTCTCGTTGTGGTGAAAAAAATTTTTTCTATAATTAAGTAATTAACGGTTTCTATTTTTTTTTTCATTTGATGAGGACAAAAATCGATTATCATCACAAGATTGTGATTGGTCTTGGTGACTGGATTACCTGGATTTTTATTGGTCTTTGTACCGACTAGTTTTTGAAATCTATAAATGATTATTTCGTTTAAAATACATACTATATTTCTACGTAATGTCGGTTTATATATTGACCTATATCGAAATGGGGTGATATAAGATTTCTTGGCCTATTCCAAGAAGAGAAATTATTCATTTCTACTCCATACTCCAGATGGGGAAATAATGATGAAAGTGGTCATTAGTGTGTATCAACTGTTATTGGCCTATCATTAGTTGTTGGATTATTATACAAACAATTGATTAATTACTCCATCATCTTTTGATTGATTTTGGTTTGACTTTTGGAATTATATTCCATCCCAAATTACTTTAGACACTACATTAAATTCAGTTTCGAAATTCTTAACTGAATCAAAAATACGCTACATTAAACATAACACTTCTTTTATATAGTTTCAAAGAGTTGAGCTTGCATTACAAACACATCCATGTGTTTGGTGCATAACTTCACAGGCCTCTCATCAAATCCAAGAAAAAATACAGGCAGAAAACTACTAAGGTTTTCTTTTTCGACGAGAATGAAAACATATGGTACCAAAACTAGGTGAAAAATGACGATTATGGGATCAAAAACCGGTTCTCAGGCAAGAAGATGAACACTTTTACCACCAGACAGAAGAAAATCCATACATTCAATAGATATTGGTACATTATTGTCAACTGATTCAGCTGATACAGGCTAAAGGAATTTTCCTCATAGCACCAATGACCAACCTCAAAAAGAGCATACAAATAACAAAGACAAAAACTAAGCTTCAATTTTGTTTTAATCTATTGACAATACATTTTGTTACAAATGCTGAGAACCACAAGCATAAGGATGCTCATTTTATACCGTCAGCACCTTGGTTTCGTTGGGATCCACCGCTTTTGAGCGATTCTTCAACCCTATCATTTTGTTCAGGGCTCCAATATAGGCTCGGACACTGGAGATTACGATATCCATTGCCGCTCCCGTACCACTGAAATAATGCCCTTTTTATTTACTTGTGTGACACATTATAGAAATTCAAGGCTGCAGTGTGTTAAAGAGGGTATATTGGGTAGGAATCACATTCTGTATACCTGAAAGCACGGATAACAGGCTTTCCTGTGATAGCATGGGTTGATGTGACGCTGTTGATATCCTCTGCACGAATTACAACTCTTGTGGTGGCAATAGCATCAATACCTTCAGTCACCGCATTCAAGGAATACTCGGTGAGAGTTACAGGAACCTGCATGCAAGCAACAAGAGCATCGGATCATTCTTTTGAGAATATAGTCCAGGTCCCAGACACTACCTAATAATTTCTCAACATTTCAGACCTTAGAAATGAGATCAACTGCTTTATATGCAGCATCAACTGGTCCTGTTCCAACTGAACAAGCAATATGCTCTTCACCACTCGCATCTATCA
This sequence comes from Plantago coronopus, assembly GCA_036897195.1. Lineage (NCBI taxonomy): Eukaryota > Viridiplantae > Streptophyta > Magnoliopsida > Lamiales > Plantaginaceae > Plantago > Plantago coronopus. Next base: position 9,133 of record JAYMSL010005149.1, read on the forward strand.
GTTTGACAGTGGCAGTTGAGAGGCCAAGAGTCCCACAAGTAACCTGTTCATTCATGAAATTCAGTTTAATTAAAGGAGAATTACATATATAAATCACTAAAGACAAACGCATACAAAAAAAAAAAAAAAACCATTACAGAAGACACATTACAAATAAGTACAATCTATTGTTTTGGTGCCCTAAATCCTCCTTCCTCCTTTTTTCATTTTATAAGAATTCACTGGACGTAGCTATATGTTGACTTAGTTTCCAATTTCCCCTGTTTTAGGTCTCCTTTGAGTTTCACATATAATAAAAATACCACCAGGCAATCTATTCATTAGTTAGTCTCTAGAGACCACCCCTTAGAAAAAGACCCAAAAAACAGACCAAAACAAAATCAAAACATTACACATGTCCATGTTACACCAAACATTACAAATGTTACATCAAAACATTACACATATAACACCAAAACATTCTTTCAAAACATTATACATGTTACACCAATACATTCTTCTTAATCTCAGGTTGCTGCCAAAACATTACATATGTTAGACCAAAACATTACACATTATCTGAGATAAGTGTTGGTCTCTGTTGGTCCCTGAGAGGGTCAGTCTAACAGTCTCTTTTGGAATTTCTTAACTAGTGGTCTCTCCTGAGACTTTGCATAATCTTTAAGAGTAATTCACGGTCAAAGTTCAAAAAGTTCGACTGCGAAAGGTCAAAAGTGGACAGCATAGGCTGTGCCTAACGATGGACGGTCTAACACAAGACTTTGTGTTATAAAATCAAAAAGGCAAAATTTTATTGCTAAACTTTTATAATTACAACAATGGGTGTAAAAGGGCTACACCAGCCAAGTGTACTTAAAAACATAGAGAGATCCCTTTAAATGCCACAGTAAGGACTAAGAAATCGGTATACAGGCTTTGCCCAGCTAGCCACAACCCCACTAAGGATGATATTCAATACAAGTGATCCAAACCAAGATAATACCACGAGACCAAAATGCCTGGACACTGTTATATTTCTTAACCTGACTCAAGCTTTTTCAATGTTCTTCAATGCCGTTCCTTCGGTACACTGTGATGGAAAAAGTTCTCAATCTGAACTCGAAACGTCTTTATAATTTGGACTAAATTGCAATTTCGAAACTTTTATTGAGAAGAAGGAAGGATTTAGGGCTCCAAAAAAGAGATTGCATTTTTGTAAGAGTTTTATAAAGGTGTCTTTAGTTGTATACTTGTATTGACACCACCTGAAGTGGTATGTTCA
>JAYMSL010005150.1:0-10390 GCA_036897195.1 Plantago coronopus
AAATAGTCGAAAATTATACAATTTATCAAACAACATTACAAAACAAAAATAATATAAAACCTATAAAATAAAGTGCCACAATAACATGAATATGCTTCATGTGTGTAACACGTTAAGCGATTCTAGTCTTTTATGATTCAATTTGTATATTTTTGTAAATGCAATCATTCATCTTGAAGCTAGCAAAATTAAAATAAAAACGAATTGCGATCTAAGAAAGGATAAAACCAGATCAATAGGTCAAAAGTTTGGTTGGAAATTTTGTGTTTGAAAATTGACAGCACTTCCCAGTTATTTGAAATGCCTAACCGGTTAGAATAAACACATCATTTTTCATTTTTTTACAAATCAAACAACTAAATTATGCAAAGTCAACCATTATTTTACATATTCCCTCTCAAATCCAAACACTCAGTTGGATATAAAAAAGTGAAAATTACTGAGCAATTAATCCCACGCTAGCAAGTGGAACTGCAGTGGAGCTCCTCCCTAAGACAATATAATCAATGTAAAATTTGTTTCAACTTTGTAAAATTTGTTTCAATTTTCAAGCGTTATAATTTGCGGACGGATAGTATGTTTGATATTTAGGATTTGTTCGGTTCCATTTATTTTCAGTGATGTGCAGTGCAGTTCAGTTGATGTTTTTTTTTTGTGAAACGGCGAATTTTTTTTTATTACTATAATTATGTACATGCGTGGGTTCCGCATTATCTGCCTTGCCCACAAAGTTTCACCAATACCTCACACCCGAACACCCAATACTATAATGATGTACATGCAGTTCAGTTAATGTTCGTTCAGTTCAGACTTACATAGTTGAAAGTAATATTTGAAATAATTTATGTTCAGTTCAATTCAGACATCTTCATGTGAATTGAACGGAACCATACTCTGTCGGACGAACCGAAAACCCTCATTTTACAATTATAAATATATATTTTTTTTATTTCATTTGTAGACCTATAATAATTAGGGAAATATATTGAAAAATAACATATTACGTTAACTTTTCAAACTCAATAAGACACTATCAATATTTTAACAAAACCTTATTTAGTTGACGATAAAATCAAATGTAAACTAAGGACAAGGCGGAAGAAAAGTATTAAATTTCACATATTGGCCCTTTTTATTTTCTTTCTCCCGTGTTTTTTTTTTTAACTTTTTACATGAATCATATGTTTTAAAAGTAAATTATGTGCTTACAGTAATACCTTTTTTTTTGAATTTGGAAGAGAGCGTTACTTTAAATACATAATTTGAAATCTGATTGAGGGTGCCAATTTGTTGATTGTTTCTATCAAATAATCGTAGAAATTTGAAATTAATCTATTTTTATGCTTTGCGAGAAATATGCGTAGTTTCTACAGTTTTTTATGCTAATGTTACTATAGAACATTTTCGTGTTCTAAATTCGAAACTGAATTAATCTGCACTAGACTGAATAAACTTCAACTTATTTCAACTACAAATTTTAACTACGCAAACCTCAACCATCGACAAGCACATGTTTGTACAAAACAGAAGCGATAGAGCTTGACAACAGGAAGCTACTCGATTTCAATAGGGTTACTTGATGCAGATCCGAGAGTAAGTGAGTTGTCCATCAGTTCATCAGGCAATTCGCTCTTTAAGATGACAACCTTGAACTTCATCTTCACTGTACTGCACTCTCTTAACTCGAACACACAAGCAGTTCCAATCTTCAGACTGTTACCGTTCGCAAAAGCTTCCCAACCGGAGTGAAAGGTCGGACTTCCACCATTCCAGCTGTACACCATATTCCAGTTCTTGCCACTGCATCTGATATCTACTGGGACTGTGGAATGAGGCAGCTCGGATATAGAATCTGCAGGAAAGTCCTGCAAGAAACGAAATGAAAATACTTGTGTAAGTCGTAGTTATAAGTTTTTAGGGTACATTTCGAATGAAGTGGATTATTTGACTGTTAGTACAAACTACTGAGATGATTGATACTCAGAAAATTGAAAGTCAGGTAAAGTATTCTCGAATGCAACCTCAAATCGAGATCAATAAGAACAGCAATTTGACACAAAATGCAGCTCAAACTGAGAACATAGAAACAGTAAGAGACAGATCAAGCATGTACTGTGATCATTTGAAGAACCGGAAGAAACAAATGATAGTAATTACCAACTGAAAGGGACTTTCCACTTGATTATCCGTCAAAACCACATCGAAAAATGGATATTTACTTGATAGATATACTTCGTCCTCGGAATCAGCTGCTTCAGAATCCTGTACTGGTGCAGAATTTGGCTCCTCCATGTGTAGGTGCGGTGAAGATGCCGATGATGATATCTCAGTCTGAGGGATGACCTGAGCAAAACTCACAATGCTAAATGTCCAGGCCAAAAGATCATCCAGCTTCCTCAGAATACAGAATGCTTGATTCAAGTTTCAAGTTGTCTCGACTAAAAATCGTCAGACTCATACTTGTGTAACTTAACCAACATCATAGCAAGCAAGTCTTTTTCTACTCATACTGCTAGCATTCAAGTATGAACACAGAATAGTCTCGTCTACGAGAGGTTCATGATTCATGATTCTCTAATACAGGCAAGATTTAGCAAAGTAACTTAACAAACATTTCCATTCATACAAATCAGACTCAAGTTTGAATCACAGAGTTACCCCGTCTACATCGAGGGAGAGGTTCTTGATTCATGGTTCCCCAATACAGGCAAAATTTACACAAAGTAGTTCGAACATAGCATGCAAATGTCAACACATCATCGAGGCCATTCATCACTATGTGAATCGAGATAGTCCCTAGTCGAATTCTGCTAAACACATGCTTAACCTCTAAAGATTCACCTCTTTCATTTCGAAAACCACAACTTTGATAACATTCATCCTATTTCCACCTCCTCAATTGCCCCGTCCCTAGTCGAATTAAGCTACCCTTCATCTTACCTTAACTGCTATATCATCATACTAGTAAGAGAACAAAATCTTGTGTAATAGATCTTCGCCAAATTCTTGGGAAAGTCGGATTTTTTACTATAACAAAGTAAAAATCTGTTTTCTCAGTTAGCTACAGGGTGTTTAAAACATGTTTTTTTACAAGACTACAAATGCAAAGTTACCCAGTGAACTAATATCAGTTTCATAGCATAATCCTGTCAAGAAATCCTTTTCTGAACAGCATAATTCACAGATTTATGTCAAGATTGAGTCTTTATGCTTATAACACTACTTCACCAGTTTCCCTTTTCGATTCTTAAACTACATATAACCTTTAAGACCACATTTATAAAAAAAGCAAATTCAACCAGAAAATCAAGAACAGCAAGGAGCTAAGTTTAAGTAAACAGCAACACAAGAGTATGTGGTAGAAGAGTCAAGTACAAATTTACCTCAGTAACAAATGGAAGAAGAATGCAATCAAATTCAAACCCTTGAAATGGAACCTTGAAAGAGTTGATTGAGACTTGAGAGAGCCGAGGTGAATAATTTTTACCTTTTGATCTTCTTTTTTACTCTGATTTGAATACTCCTTTACTGTCTGACACGTGTCCACTCTTCTTTGTAGTTATTGCACAACAACCCCTATGATATCAGTCTTTGCAGATTTACCCCCAAATATTATTTCATTAATGAAAAGTGACTGTTTATTTCATTTCAGTAAAAATGAGAGAATTTGTTTGTTTTGTTTCTCTTTTTCTTTGTTTTCATGTCGTCTATTCTGATTGAAAATGAAAACGAGAGCTATAGCGTAAGCTCATATAGTCTTCCACCCAACACAGAAGAAACGATTCTAACCAAGAATCCGAACTCACCCCAATAACCGAACAACCCCATATGCATCGGAAATCAGCTTGTTGTAGATCTCAAACAACTACCATGACACAATAATAACTACTAGAACAGGAAATCATATCCAAAACAGATAGAGCTAGACAACGGGGAGCTACTCGATTTCAATAGGGTTACTTGATGTAAGTCCGGAAGCAAGTTCCTGAGGCAATTCGGTACTTAAGATAACAACCTTGAACTTCATCTCCAAGGTACTGCACTCTCTTAGTTCAAACACACAAGCAGTTCCAATCTTCAGACCGTTATCGTGCACGAAAGTTTCCCAACCGGAGTGAAAACTCGGATTTCCACCATTCCAGTTGTACAGCATTTTCCAGTTCTTGCCACCGCATCTGAGATCTACTGCAACTGTGGAATGATTCAGCTCAGGAAGAGAATCTGCAGGCAAGTCCTGCAGTCAACAGATAGGAAACGAAATGAAAATGCTTGCGTAAGTCGTGGTTATCAGCAGAATAAGTTTTCAGTGAACATCTCGAATGAAGTTGGATTATTGACTGTTAGTACAACTCAGAAAAGATTAAGATCATGCAAGTGTTGTCGAATGCAACCTCATACCGATATCAATAAAAACAGAAGTAATAACCGATAACATAGAAACAGAAGACAGTGATTACCAACTGGAAGGGACTTTCAACGTGATTTTTCTCCAAAACCACATCAAAAAATGGATATTTACTTGACAGATACACTTCGTCCTCGGAATCAGCTGTTTCTTCCTGATTCATTGCAGAATTTGGCTTCTCCATGTTTGAGGTGTGGCGAAGATCAGCTGCTTCTTCCTGTTTTAGTGCAGAATTTGGCTTCTTCATGTTTGAGGTGTGGTGAAGATGCCGGTGATGGTATCTTAGTCTGAGGGAAGGAAAAATCAGAATGTTGAATGTCTGGAGGTAAGAATCAGTCTCTAGCTTCATTAGAACACAAAAGATTTGATTCAAGCTCAGCATAAGTTGTCTGGGCTAATAACCGCTCGACTCATACTAATGTAACTCAACTAACATGAGACAAACAAGTTTGAATCACAGAATAACCTTGTCTAGTCTAGGGAGAGGATCTCCAGATAGGCGAGATTTACGCAAAGCAACTTGAACATAGCTAGTCGTCACATCATCGAGGCCATCCATACCACGAATCAAGGTTACAGGAATATGTGACAACTTTCTCATTACCATATCATACTGCATCTCCTCGAGTACAAAACATCGACAAATGCAAGATACGGTCCCTAGGCAAATCAAAATGGTCCCTAGTCGAATTCTCCACTCTAAATACATACTTAATCTCTCAAGATTCACCTCTTTCATTTGAAAAACCACAGCTTGATAAGTAACATTCACCCTTTTTCTATATACCTCCTCAATTGCCCGGTCCCTAGTCGAATTAAGCTAACGTTCAAGATTGAGTCTTTATGCTTATAACACTTGTTTACTAGTTTCCCTTTTCGATCCTTAACATCCAAAAGCTACCTAGTGAACTAATATGCATTTCATTGCATAATCTTGTGAAGAAATCCTCTTGTGTGAACAACATAATTGACAGATTTGTGTCAAGATTGAGTTAATTTCTATCCAAAAGTTGCAAATTCAAGCAGAAAATCAAGAAGTGAGGCAAATAAACAGCAGGGAGGCTAAGAAAGATGGAATACAACAACAACAAAAGCAGAAGAATGTTGGGAGAAGAATAAAATAGTAGAAAGTTACCTGAGCAAGAAATGGAAGAGGAGTGAAAGCAAACCATTGAAATGGATCTGATGCCATGGCTGGAAACTTAGAGTAAATTTCTTTCCTTATTTGGTTGAACCTTAGAGTTTGGAGAGATTGGAATATTACTACAAAAGTAGCAAAGATGAGCAGAGGCCATGTGAAGAATGGGCAGGGAGTGCAGGCTTTGTACAATCTTCTGTTGTACAAACCACTATCGGTATTTCTAACAACAATAATCTTAATCAACCCATGAACACTGTCATACACATAAATATGAACTCATACGTACCTCATACATATAACCCATACTAATTTAAGAGAAACTCGTGTAAACTATATCGTGAACGATCAAATAAATTATATCGTGAACGATTATTCGGCATCAAACTTTTATAAGTTATAATTCGACAATCATGATATATACGTGTATGAAACTTAGGAAACTTGCCTTTCGGAACTCCACATGACTTTGGTGAAAGAATGGCTCAAAAGTTGGAAGATGGTGAAGTGACAAACTGCGTTCTTGATGTGTGGAAGGTGATGACTATTAGAGGAATGGATAATGATGATTAATGATGGTTAATGGTGATTAACTGATATAATCAAGTCTTTAAGGGTTTGGAATATCTAAAGGCATGGCTGCAGTAAGTGAAAGAGGATTTTTTAAATGTTAGGTGTATCACCACTACGACACTCCTGATAATCTCCAGATCGCGATACGTGTAATTAAGATTGGAAAATCATATATTTTTTCTTTAAAGAAAGCAAACAAAAGTACACTTGTTATCTTTCCATGTGAGTGTACCGGTGGTTATACTTTTATCATCTACTAATAAACCAGGAAAGAGATGAAATTGGGACACCGACCTACGTTTTACGAACCCACTCAAATTCACTAAACATACTAATTCGTATAAATTAATAATGAATCATCGAGTCGTTACAATTTCAGTCACAACACAAACGAATCGAGCTCAAACCTTATTTCATAATCATTTGTTTAATGAGCTGATCTCGACTTAACTCGATAGAGTTCGGTAAGACTTATTATATAAATAAAATTTATATTATTTAATACTTATTTTCAATATTTTTTATAGAAAAAAGTTCATCGAGTCTCAACTGCTTTCGAGCTCACGAACCCCGTTTTTTACTCATATTTGCTAACGAGCTCGGGTTCGGCTCGGTTGAACTCGAGTTCGCGATACTCGACTTGGATCGGCTCCTTTTTTTTAACTAAAGAAATGACTGTCCTTTTCATGAATTAGAACACGCCGGTTTCCCAATTCTTGGTGCCCTCTGTATCTGTGCCATCGGGCATCGACTAGAGCTGAATCGAATGTTACTCAGCTCAATTGCAGAAATTTAGGAATTGAAAAGATGAAGAAGCTCTTAGATTTTGGGAGAAAAGCTCTAATGTACGTTAGAATCCTTTCCGGTTACGAAGAGCGCAGAATCCGATCTCACAGATTACAGCTCCAGCAACGCTTGCAACGGGTAATTTATACTTCAGTCCACTCTCTTGCTCCTGATTTGATTTATGAGCCTGCGATTGAATCAGTAAATTTAAATTTTTGTTTCTGTTTGGGCGTTGAATCGTTGAACCACTTCGAGTTTGAGTCTGGTTATGTTGTAAATCAAGTATTTTGTTTTCTGGGTTTTGGTCATTATACAATCTGTGAGCTAAAGTTAGTTGCTTTTGGTTTGGGGATTCTGTTTTCAGCTGTATTAGGTGTATAATGTATAAATAAACTGGGAAAAAAAGTTGTCTAGCGGTAGTAATGTTGGAAGTAGGAGGTCGAAAGTTCGATTTTTGTGAAGTGAGGTTTAGGAGGAAGTAAGAGATTTAGGTGTTGTTGATTGACTGTGGGAGAATGTTCGGAAAAACTAAACATTTTGGTTTTTTGTGGTTCTTGTTTCGTATAGTAAGCGTAAAAGAAGAGGTTATACACTTATACTAAGCTATGTACTTGTGCTGCTGCTTAATCAGTTAATTTAGTTGTTCAGTTAAGATGAGGTATCATTTCTGTCACTTTATGCAATCTGTTTCATATGGGTAGAGCAATTTATCTTCGTTATCAGTTGCCAATTTGATGCTGTGGGCATTTTTGACAAATAGAGTTGTATGTACGCAAAAGGAAGAACGTATGGTCTTAAAGTATTGTGTGATGGAAATGTTTATAAATAAACTGTGGGAGAATGTTCGGAGAAACTAAACATTTTGGTTTTTTGTGGTTCTTGTTACGTATAGTAAGCGTAAAAGAAGAGGTTATACTACGCTATGTACTTGTGCTGCTGGTTAATAAGTTAATTTAGTTGTTCAGTTAAGATGAGGTATCATTTTCTGTCACTTTATGCAATCTGTTTCATATGGGTAGAGCAATTTATCTTCGTTATCAGTTGCCAATTCGATAATGTGGGCATTTTTGATAAATAGAGTTAGAAGTACACAAAGGAAAGAACGTATGGTCTTAAAGTGTTGTGTGCTGGACATGTTTTCTTTCTGTAATTGGTATGTACAGAGCTTTTTATTGTTTTAATGCATGCTGAGCTCCCAATTATTCTGTTTTGACAAGGCACAAGAAAAAAAGGCGGCCCTTAACAAGGTTCCTGAACAAATTATTATTGGGGAGGTCCGGCGGATGGTGGAGGAAATGCAATCCTTGAATAAAAAGTTAGAAGAAACGGTAAGTTTCTTTCTGCTGTGAATGTTTATGTATGGATCTCATGCGCGCAAGTTCTACTTTGATAGCATCTGTTATATGACTGAGTTGTAATCTAGTTCTATCTGTTGAACATATATATACCAGCCTAAAGTTCTACACTATATTGAACTGTATAATGGGTTATGAATTCAGCGATCATCTACGCGTGTTAGGAATTGCTTCTTGGTTTCTAACTTAGTACATCCCTTTCCATTGCGCTTCAAAATCTAGCGCAATTTTTTTTCTTCTCGACTTTGTAATCTTCGAAGTACTTTCCTCTAATTTTGGATTCAGATAGGACATTGCCATATCACCCTGGTTGTTCACTCTTTAGTGTTTATATTTTGTGGTTATTTGCGGATTCAGATATGTATTCGAGCGGTCTAGCCCTGTGATAGTGTTTCTTCTTGCATGACAATCTACATAGCAGATCATGACCTTTTCAACTGATTCTTTAAGGATGCCGTTTTATTATTTATATGCTTTCTTAATGAAATGGTGATTGATCTCAGGAGCAAGCCATCGACGAATATTTTAAGCCACTTAACAAGGAAGCAGAGTACATAATTAAAACACAGCTTGAAGGGGAAGAAAGAACAATGAAGGAAATGTTGAGTACTATGCAGTCGGAGGCTTTGATGGAGCAAGTTGAAGCTGAAAGAGCTGCAAGGCTGCAAGCTTCTAAAGCTGATGAAAAAACCCACGAATCAACATCCGCAGACAACCAAGCAAAAGCGAGATGAAATTTTATCTGGTCTCAGATTTTTTGACAGGGAATAATGTAAAAGGCCATTGCTGTTGATGATGCTCCTAAGGTCCGTGGCAAGACTGTTTTGCGATGCAAGATCTATAGCAGCAGAAATTTCGTGAAACTTGAACGACTTCGGATGTGTTGTTTGTGATGAAACGGGATTTCATCGAATTACTGTTTGATACTATTTGGCATTTTCATCAGGGAGCACCTGATCCTGTATCAGTTCATTAGATCTTTTACATTAAAAGTTACAATTTGTATCTTAGGTGTTGGGATAAACAAGTTCTCTTATGATTGAGCTTTCGTTTAGTAAAGATGGGGATACGTCCCCTTTCTTCCCCAGGGATCTCAGACGAAGTACGCAGATCCATACTGGAAACGACAGTATGTAAGTTTTAGCATATACGTCATTACGATACATGCAAAGTTGCAAACACTCGAACATAATGATAATTTTAACCTAAAAAAGCTTCTTGTATTTTGGCAGTACCAGTACAACTATGGAGAATATATCTTTAGATAGAAAAACAAATGGGGTTTCAAGTTACATGACCCCTGAAACAACTAGAAGAAGACATAATAATATCCACCAACACAAGCTGGAAAGGAGACAGAATGTCACAGCTGCTAGAAGTGCTACGTCCTGCGAAATTTCAGTCCGTCTGGAGGAGTTAGTAAAGCGGAATGCCTCCACCAGAATACTCGATCTCCTGATAACAGAAAGAAAATGTAAATCAACAGAAACACCAAACATACAGATACAATTCACAGTTTTCTATACAGTGAAATATAGTGTTTCAATAGTATCCCCTAGTTGTCCGGATAAAGATTATTCTAAGGTAGTGTTTGGTTTGGATGGGGATGTTAAAAAAAGCCATTGACTTTTACAATACCCATTGTTTGGTAGCAAATAAGGTTTTCCCCATGTGTGTGTGCTCTGGTTCGACCGGAACTCTGGCCGGGGAAAATTTTCATGCACAAAATGCTGAAAATTCTCAGATTTGAAATACCTGGGGGGAGGAGGTATTTCAAATGTGGGTTTCCGACATGAACAGTAATCCGTCTGTGATTGCGTTTAGGCGCCTGTGATTGTGATTTATTAAGCTAATTAATCACTCTTTATTAAGCTAATAGTTTTGGAGGGAATATATATACGAGGTGCCCTGATTCACGAAACTGAATGTGACAACGTGCAGCAACCTCAGTTAACGTTTTGGATACGAGATGTTTACCAATGTTTCTCCACATAACTGTGGGATTGAAGGTGTGAGTATCTGTATCTGCAATGAAAATGGTTGAATGAGCAGAAATTGAGTTGGATGCTGCTCGGAGATGGTGAAATTGGGGCTTTTCCACTGAGCATTAAATTCGATTCACGAGATTGAAGA
>JAYMSL010005151.1:0-10389 GCA_036897195.1 Plantago coronopus
GGATCCGAAAATGGGAAGCAAAACTTGGAGCCACAAGGCTCATGAAGGTTTAGTTACAGATCTCTCGAGTTCATCACAGCTGAAGGCCATTGCCTCCGTTAGCCATGATCAATACGTCAAGCTATGGAACGATACAGGTGCATTTTAATGGAGCCATGGAGGGTGGTCTGTAGAGTTCAGATCATTTTCAGCACCAAGTCAAATTTTTAACCCTTATGTCACTCCAATACCTTCCGCCCCTTCTACACCCGACTCCCGAGGACGCTAGTTGGTTGAGTGAAAATTCATCGAATACAAGAGCAGTACGTAGAAGAACCGAAGCAGATGGTATAGTAGGTGCAGCACCAATTAGTTCCTATCCAAATTTTCGTCCACCGATGAGCTTAGTCCCTGGAGTTTCAGGTCTTGTTGACGGATACCTCTGTTTACCAGAATGAGCTCTTCCAGAGTGGCTATATCACTATCGGATGAGTCAAAATGTCGCCAACGCCAGCAACCGCATATATCTCCGGTTTATGGAGCACAAGAAAAGCACATGGATAGGCTGTTTCTTGACTGGCAGATACCATATCCTTGAGTTCTGATCAGCTGCCACTTTTGCAGTATCTCAAGAAGAAAGAATGGCAGATGCAGTCTTTTATATATGAGAAACTGAGTACAGAGTAAGACAGATCACAGATCTCTCATCTGTTTGTAAACTGTAAGTCTTTTGCATAGCCTTGTAATAGTATGTAACTGTTATATGTACATTGGGAAGCTTATTGAGAGACGGAGGATTGAGGGACGGAGGAAGTATGATTAATACAAATAGTATTTTTAGTAGAGATCTAATGTTCAAGCTCCAGCATACAATACGACATGGTGGGAATGCGAATGTAGCTAATGGGACGGAATGTGGTTGGATTATGACTTCGGGAGGATCAACCTCATTGCTTACCATGCGGTTAGAACATGACTAAAGAACATGTTTTTCGTGTAATTTTACGATTTGAATTAGTGTAATTTTGGTTGGAGGTGAAAATAAGCTTTAGAATTACACAAGAGGCTAGAGCACATCTTTAAGTGCTCTTGCAAGCTACATTGTGATCATCAAAGTTGAACTCTTCTCTGGCTGCTCTAGTGATTTGCTATAGCAAAGATCTGTGTTTCGAAACCACCATGTTGACCCGAGTTAACCGTCACTCGGAGGCGTTTTCAGGCCGGAAACAGGGAAACCCGTCAGAAACCCTTTACTGGGATAAACTTTGAACAAAGGGTTAGCAAATTTTACAACTCCAAACCACCAACATCATCATCATTACTTAATGTCGGATAATAATTTGTAGGATACGGTCTATTTCAAGATTAAATTTCCTCGTGAAACGATGTACACTATTGAGAAATGAGAACCACCGGTACCATTACTCACTAAATAGTGTTAACTCCAGAGTCTAGAGTCAAATAGTTTTCACTTCAAAGTCTGACCCTGCTGGTACCAAAACGCATGACTTCATTCAATAAATTTTGTTTTTAGTTTCTTAATTTCTACCAGAAAAACATAAATACCGGAAAAGCAACACTATTCATTTGGTTGTGATCACGTGTGTACGTAACACAATTTGCTAGTAATGAGATACAAATTATTTGAAATCATCGTATTCTTTAATTTTATTTGGTGTGTTAATTCGAGTTTTGAGATTTTTGTTTCAGAAAATTCGTAAGAATTGAGCACGATTAAGAGTAATTTTTGGATGAATGATATTCTACTCAGTTTTTCGTGAGTGAAAAGTACACGTACTGATACGTAAAATATAACATCGCCTAGATCAATTACGGTATCAGTTCAAAATACCAGAACTCAAACGACTAGTTGTTTGAACGTAACATAATAAATTTATCATTTTGTTAATTGTTGACACACCATAAATATTAAGGTGAGATAATTAAATGAGAAACATTAAAAATAAATTGTCTGATTCTCAACAATTGCTTGCTCATACATTGACAAAATCAGTTGATGGGGTTGTCCGTTTCAATTCAAAATTTCTGCCTTTTTTCACCAAAAAAGCACATCACTAATCCCAAAGAAACCACACCATTAAATCCAGTGTCTTATTATACCTACGAGGGAAAGAGGAAAATATTTCAATTATTAAAAACAAAATAATAATAATAATAATAATTAATAATAATAAATATTAAGCTATTTTCTCCCATTTTAGCACTTTAAATTTCATAAAATAATCAGGCTAATTATTACAACCTAATAATATCTTTAGTAAATTACTAAGAAAGTAGTAGTAGGTCAAATCGTGTGTAGCTGAGTGTAAACTGGCAAGCTGAGAGATACGTATCTCAGAGTTCACGGGATCGATTCGATTCATGAAGTGAGTGAATTTTTACTTGAAATTTGTGAAACCATTACAATATGACCTCCAACTTTTTAAAACAAAATATCTCGAAAAATATTAATCTTTACTACATAACGATTAATGCAGTACTGCCCAATCTCCAATATCCGATAATTTGTCAATTTAACATACACTGATACAATACTTTTCTTTTTTTCGAGTGTCCAAAAAAGTACAGAAAAAAACTAAAAAAATAATTTATTTTTCTCCCATTTTAGCAATTTAAATTTCATAAATCAGCCTCATATGACACAACCTAATATCTTTAGTAAATTACTAAGAAAGTAGTAGTAGGTCAAATCGTTTGTAGTTGAGTGTAAACTGACAAGCTGAGACACACTTATTCCAGAGTTATTCACAAGATCGATTCGATTCATGAAGTGAGTGAATTTTTACTTGAAATTTGTGAAACCATTACGATTAATGCAGTACTGCCCAATCTCCAATATCCGATAATTTTTCACTTTAACACACACTGATACAATACTTTTCTTTTTCCGAGTCTCCAAAAAAGTATTAATTTATTAGTCAATACATTAAAATTTAACTTACCTCTTTTTTAACAGTCTCCAAAAATGAATTAATATATTAGTCAATATATTAAAATTATTAATTAAAATTATACATACCTCTTTTTTTACTAGAAATAAATAATATATATTCCTTTTCCACTAAAATATTAATTTTATTTTTGAATTTTTCTAAATTTTTAATTATATTCCAAAATTACCCCCAATTGTGTTGCTACCTTCTGTTTTTGCATGGCCATTCCCTGTTTCCATTCCACCAACTTCTTCACAGCCAGCTCTGAACTCTCACTCTCTCTCTAAAATTCTCACTTTCTCTCTCTACATTCTCACTCATCTCTCTCTTCGCATAAATCAACCATCTCCTTCTCCATTTCCTCTTTTTTCGTTTCCAATTTCTCATCAGCAAATCACTCATTTTGCTCCTTTTCACTTCTTCTCTGTTTTTTGCTTTTGCTGCAAAATTGAGCACAATGAGTGAGTGGGACGCCCAAAAAATGTGAGTTCGAGGCCAAATGTGGAACCTTTTTAGCTTGCGTTCACTAATTTTGTTGACTTTCGTAGGGTTTTTGCTTTTGTTTATTGATTTCGGGAATTCTGAGTTTCGGTGAATTTCTGTTTAGAAGTTCTGTAGGGTTTTGATTTAAGTTCTGGTTTTAAGTTTGGGTTCAATTTTTGCAGGTTGGATTTGTACATTTACGATTACTTGTGTAGAAATAACAAGAAATTCAGTGCTGACTGTTTTGCCCTGGAGGCTGGTCTGGTTCCCCAGCATGTTGGTATGATGTCACTCTATTGCACTTGTTTTAGTTAAGAATGTGCTCATTGAAATTTTGCTGATTTTTCGGGTTTACGGAGAATTAATGTGCCAGTTAATGCAATGGTGTTGTTGTCTGTTCTAGTTGTTGAGTTTTAGTTAAGAATGTGTTGATTTTGGTTTTACTTATTTTTCGGGTTTACGGAGAATTCATGTTTATGTTAATGCAATGGTGTTTTGTTAAAGCAATGTTGTTGTCTGTCCTAGTTATTTAGTTTTAGTTATGATGTGTTGATTGAATTTTTTATTTTTCGTGATTACGGAATTAGTGTGTTTGTTAATGCAATGGTGTTATCTGTTCTTATTATATATAGAGTTTTAGTGATTTTATCTGTTGGTGTTTCTTGATTAATGATGTGCTATTATGTGTAAGCAAGAGCTTCTATGTTAGAATCTGGAACAGAGAATCGCGAACATCTATTGCACATGTGCTAATTTAGCTGTGTTGAATTTAGTTGATTTTTCTTTCATGCATGATAATTTTGTTGAGTAGTTTAGTTGTTCCATATGAATGATCTTTACCTGCAGTTTTTACTATCTTACTGTACTACTTATGCCTTCTCTGGCGTCTTATAGGCGGATAAATACTGATATTTGAAATGTTTGATCGAGTTTGCATTAATTCTTAATCTTAGCATTCAGTAAATCTGATGCTGTGACTTTTTATTAAAAAAGATTCTTCTGTTCCTTTTCCTTCCACAGCCGTTGGCGAGGGCGAAGGTTTTTTGCCCGAATGGTGGTCCTTCTTTTGGGACGTGTACTCTTCTGTGCCTAACATGAATGCTGGTGAAGCCAGACAACTCTTTTCCCAGGTTTTTATCTGTTTAACTTTTATACCTGGCAAGATTTTGTCAAAGTTCGACTTCGAGAACTAATAATGGTTTTCTTAGCAGGCATATCAAAAGTCTGAAAGAAAGCCAGGAAATGGTCCCGAGATGCCACAGGATGTGCTAAACTCAATGCAGAATGCCAGTCCTACAATGCACATCACAGGACTTCCTAATCTGTCAACTGATGTTGGTTCATCGTCAATGGCCATACCTGATCTTGAAAATGTCATGCAAAATCATCAGACTTCCTTTTCAAATTGGCCACTTTCTGTTGGTCCATCTTTCATGGATAGACCTGATATTGGAAATTTCCTGCAATTTCCTCCATCACTTCCAAATCTTTCAGCTTCCGTTGGTCCATCTTCAATGGCTAAGCCTGAAATTGGAAATTTCCTGCAATTTCCTCCATCACTTCCAAATCTTTCAGCTTCCATTGGTCCATCTTCAATGGCTAAGCCTGATATTGGAAATTTCCTGCAATATCCTCCATCACTTCCAACCGATGTTGGTTCATCGTCAATGTCCATACCTGAGCTTTAAAATGTCATGCAAAATCTTCATTCTTCCTTTTCAAATTGGCCACTTTCTGTTGGTCCATCTTTTATGGATAGACCTGATATTGGAAATTTCCTGCAATTTCCTCCATCACTTCCAAATCTTTCAGCTTCCGTTGGTCCATCTTCAATGGCTAATCCTGATATTGGAAATTTCCTGCAATATCCTCCATCACTTCCAAATTTGTCAGATGATGTTGGTCCATCTTCAGTGGCGAAGCCTGATATTGGAGAATTCCTGCAGACATCACTTCCAAACCTGTCACCTGCAGCTGGTCCATCTCTCATCACTAGACCTGATCTGACAGCTACAATCCCGAGGCTAGGCCAGAATCCAGATTGGTCTTTAGACTTAATTAGGAAGCAGAAGCAGAATCTGAAAATGATCCAAGAGGCAAGACTGCGTGAGAATGAGCGTTTTGGGTTTCCGACTGGAGAGGTTAATGTCAACTCTCAACATCTTGGCAGTAAACAATCAGCTTCGAAAAAGCCTGCATCAAGCAATCCAAGGTAATATTTTCTTGAGCGATACTTTTGCCTGCTGCATTTGGATGCTAGATATTCTGAGCCAGCGACATGGTTTAGGGAAGAGGTGACTGTTGGGAGATCTTATGTTATCGGTAATATGATATATTTGTGTTTGCAAAGATGAGATAGAGAAAGGTTGTATATAAGCTAGATCACGTGGTTTGCGGAAGTAGCATTAACTAGTCTTATTTATCAAATTTATCATCGAGCATAAACTAAGTAAATGACATGATATGTTTCTCCTAGCAAATCTATAAGAAATATTGTGCTATTTACTGGATGGGGCTGCATTATATCTTACCAATCTAGAATGCTTAATTGTTGTATAACTTCGTTATTTCTCCAGTAGCAATCTTTTTATCTGTTCTAACCTGCCGTTTCCAGCAGGTACCCACAGAGGAATACTGTCACTAGCAATCAACTTTCTGTTACTCAGGTATAAGGTGTCAAATCATTGGCAAAACTGAAGATTAAATATATGAAATATTAATTTACTTTCCATGTGCAGGATGCCAATTCTAGCAGTAATATCAAAAGATCCATCCGTGTTCCTGTAGAGCCGACTGCTCGTGGAACCAGAGTTTCACAAACTAATGCCAAACCTGCGGAGACTGGTGTGTGAACATGCCTTTTCCCTCTTTTCTAGTGGGCTGTGTGATAACTGTCATTGCACTTTTTGTTTGATCATACCAGTTAGATGGTTACAAATGCATTGACTTTATTGAATGCTATTATTTACCGGACGTGGTAATTTATCCTAGAGTATCTGATGATTTTGATTTTAGACTTATTTTGAACAGCAAAAGTACTCACTGAGTAAGTTTTTTAGTCCCTTGTGTGTGGCTAGTTTATTATGTTTCTGATATATTATTAAAATATAACCTAGTTTTTATGTCTAATCAAAGTCTTTTCTCTTCATGATATCTAAGATGTAGAATCTTCAAGTTTCTTCTTTTTTTCTGGCGTGTATATTTAAAACTATGTCGACACATAGTTTTCAGTTGGTCCGAAGTAAGGCACTAATTTTAATCTTAGATTCAATGTAGAGAAAGCTTTTTACTGGTAAAAATGCATGTGAAACAATCACTCACCAAGAAAAAGTGACTTCAACACACTTGCAAAGTCAATAATCACGTTTGGTGCATGTAGCTATCACACTATATTTCCTTAAGACAATGCAGTTTAACTGTTTAGTTCTGGTTTTGAATTTCCGTTAGCCATCAAATGATGAACCACATTGCTTATGTCCTGTTAGTAGGCTCCTCTATGAGTTCAGACTCGGCAAGCTATCATGCAAGCTCGGAAGAAGTTGCCAAGCATGGTGAGGAAAAATGAAGGTTTTTGACATGCAGATAAAGTGACTTGTCACTTCCTGCATGGTCTGTAATGACTTTATATCAGAAAGATTAATGATCTGTCTTGGAGGAATAACCCTATTTTTTATCTTTAGTTTTTTACCTTCTATATGGGAACCCTGGGATTATTCGAGTTAAAACTTATGTTCATCCAATTACTTAGTTAGTTTTTTATGTCATTGATTCTTCCTTTGGTAGTTATAGACTTATCGATAAGTTGGATGCATCATCAATTTTGCATCAACATAATTTTTCCGTCTTCTTTTCTTTAGGTTCTGTGCATAAAAATTAATCATTTACTCAATAAACACAGCTAACGGGGTATAGTGTCTACTGAATTGTGAAGCCAAGGTCTCTAGTTTCGGGATTTCAATGACAAATAACTTTAGTATTCATGTTGTTCTATTGAATGTGAAATCTTTAGTTTGCTTGGGGTCTACACTGATACAAATATCTGCATTCATTATCTAAACCTTCGAGTTTCCAAGTCTAGGTCCAGCGTAAGAAATTGTTGATGGCTATTTTATCTGTTAGTAGGCGTAGGAAAAACTAGTTGAACTTGGACTCAATGATCTATCCAAAACTATGTTGAAGACCATAAACTAAGTCGCCTGCTTAGAATTGAGATTATGTGCATTATTCTTACTGATCATATGTTCCTAAGTAGTTTGTCTCTTGCAAATAGTATTATATGTATTTTATCATCAACTTTAGTCTTAAATAAGGGTAAGTATATCAAATATTGCAGATACATACCTATAATAGAAACATGTCTATAATTTGGGATGGATGGGAAAACGTAATGTGGAACAGAGGAAGTAGTTTTCTCAAGGCATATAAACTTAATGCTACTCGTATTATCTTGTTATGGAATAATATTTGTAAATAGGAGTCTAGGTTTAGGCTACAATGGGAAGCTCTTTAATGAAACATGTTATATTGAATTATTGCAGCACCACCAGGGGTGAATTTGTTTTTACGCCTTCTAGGTATGAGCTTGCTGCAATGGTTCATTAGTGTGGTTTACCTGCCTTGTGTGGTTTTCAGGCTATTGACAAGTCTCGGGAGTTAACACATTGTGCAGTGAGTTCCAACGTTATCCCAATGAAAAATTACTGCAGCAAGTTGAACTTAATACAGTATTCAATTCCATTTCCTTCAAAATTTCTTCTTCATAATTGATCTTTACCATCCATTGTTGAACATCTTCATAGATTGTTCATGACCATAAACTGAGTCACATGGAGCTGAGATCACAAATTCGTCTCTCTAAATGTTTCTTTTGATGAATAAATCCCTATTAATCCCTCAATTCAATATCTTCATGGTCTGTTTGAACCTGCCCTTATTCTTCTAATCTTCATTTCTAAATGTTTTTAACACCAAACATATGTCAATATTCCTATTTTGAAATTTCGTCGTGGAAGATATGGATAGGCCCATAGATTTACCATGCTAACTACCGTTTTAAAGTCATGGATAATTATGTAGCAGAAATATATTCTGAGTCTTTTCATATTAGTCGATTATGCACATCAAAATGAGGTGCTAAGTGAGATATAAGTTTATTGCTTTGACAATAGTTCCAACACGTTAATGGACAACGTAAAACTATTACTTGACATTATCTTTATTCAGAATATAATTTCTTGGCTAATCAGAATGATACCTCAAATAGAAAAGTTAAACTAGGATAGTGTTTTCGGAGAAGAAGTTATTACATCTAGAAAGCATGTTGTTGTGTTATAAGATCACTAGAGCCTTTTGTGTCGTTTTTTATTTCGTTACTACATTTTGGCGTATATGCATGAATTGCGCAATGCTACTGCTAAATTTGTCCTTAGCATGAAGCTAAATAAATGATCGCTGAAGCCAAATCTAAGATGCATCTACCTCAGCATTAATCTTTCTGATATATAAATACTTTTTGATAATCATTGTATACTTTTATATATGTCATCAAATCACCTTCATTTCTCTTCACCATGATTGGCAAACTATTTAACGTTCATACCACTGCTTGTGCTTTCAAGTTCAGTAGTTTTATGATTTTTTTTTTCTTTTCATTCATCATCCTTTCAATTGGTTTATTATCATTATTAGTTTTATCGTTTTACTGTTTATATATTTGGTGGAGTGATTTTCTTATCATCTGTGACCTACAGCCGCGAAGGCTCTAAATCTAAGTTGTTTGGATATACTCAGGGTTGTCTACGTAGTCGTTTATATGTATAGTGTAAAGTTATGGAGAGCTATTTTGTCTATTTTGCTAACTGATGACATTTATCACAAAGTTCTCATGTCTGTTAAGCTTTGAAGCTTGACGTGTTGGCTTCACTTGAGTGCGCTGCTGATACTCTTCTATTGACAAAGGTTGATATTGACAGTAGGATATATGTTATTTCACTTTATATAATATTCTATCAGAATAAGGTGCTAAGTGAGATCTAATTTAATTGCTTTGACAATAGTTTCAATACATTAATTGTGAGATAATCTAAAGTTTGTAGTCAAATAATCCCAGGGTTTTCCATAAAGAAGGTACAAAGAAACGGTTATTTCCTCTCAGACAGATCATTAATTTTTCTGATATCGATAGTTTATAATAATCATTACAGACTATGCAGGAAGTGTCATGTCACTTTTATCAATTTCATTTGTGTTCACTATGATTGGCGAAGTATTAAACGTTCATACCACTGCTTGTGGTGTCACGTTCTTCCGAGCTGGGATGATAGCTTGCAGAATTGGAACTCATAGAGCCTACTACCGGGACAGGAACAATTGAGTTCATCATTTGATGGCTAGTGGAAATCTAAATCACAACTGAAGAGTTTAACTGCATTGTCCTGAGGAAATATAGTATGATGCTACATGTGCTGAACTAGATTAAACATATAGCAGATATATCTTGATGTTTAACAATTTATGCATGGGTTTGTTGGTTTTGGAGTCAGGAGACCTAGATGAAAATCTGGTTATTTTCCTTTTCTTGTTTTCTATATATTTTGAGGGCATCTTTAGTATGATAGAAGTAACTGAGATTGAATATAAGCTGCTAAATAGTTCACATCTTTAAGATACTGTATCTTAACTAATTTTCTTCTTTAATCCAACATTTCAGGAATGAAAAACCACGAGAAGCGATACAGACTTTCTGACCTGGCAAAATAGTTCACATCTTTAAGCTACTGTATGTTAACTAATTTTCTTCTTAAATCCAACATTTTCAGGATTGAACAACCACGAGAAGCGATATAGACTTTCTGACCTGGCAGCCAGGCTGGTCCGATTCTTGCTGATGACAGATCAAAGGGGAAAGAACCAGCAGTAAGTAGCAAAAACTTAAGTCTAATACAAATATGCACCCATGTTTGATACATGAGAC
>JAYMSL010005152.1:0-10388 GCA_036897195.1 Plantago coronopus
TGGTCAACAGTTACAACGTGATGGATCTCTCTTTCATGATCCTACTTTATATCGCTCACTTGTCGGTGCACTTCAATACTTGACCATCACACGACCTGATCTGCCCTAAAAAAAAAAAACTCGTAAATTGTAGTTTACCCTAAAGTTTAAACTTGAAATGAACAATAAGTGGGATACTCAAATCTGAAACAAAGAGTATGGATTAGTCCATTTGACCAGATCTGCTCTATGCAGATCATGTGTTAGACTTAAAAACTTGAGTAGATGAACCAAAACTCTAGATTTCTCAATAAATAGTGTAAATGATCAAGTGGTTGATAGGCCCGGCACTGGCTCCCCAGCCGAATATCAAAACCCCAAATATACCTAGGAATTTGAATATATTGTAAGATTATGCAAGATTAGTAACAGAAGTAACTCTGTTGCATGCAGTGGAAAAGCCCGGTTTTCACATCTAAGAGCTCTCAAGTGTTGATACTTTTTGGTCCTTTTTTACGGTTTTTTTATTATTAAGATTTTGTCTTAGGCCCTTTTACAATTTTCACACAGGACCACTAAGTCTCAGAGCCGGCCCTCGTGGTTGACATATACGTGCTTGCTAGAGTAATGTTGTGTGTCTATTCCACATGCTCGGAACACGTTGATCATATCATCACTTTCCTTTAAACCAGGCATGGAAGGTAATCGACTTATGTTCGAAGACATTATTGGTAATCATATATACAAATGAGTTGTCTAGCATGGAACTGTCAAGGCGCAGGGAGCCTTTGGACAGTTCATGAATTAGGTGAGATGATTAAGCGTTTCAATCCCTGTTTAATTTTTCTTATGGAAACCCGTCTTTGTACTAGAAATTTCAATAAAATAAAATCGAAGTTTGATTTGTTTGGCTTCTCGGTTGATTCTGTCGGTAAATCTGGGGGGCTTGCACTCCTTTGGAGGAAAGATACTATAGTGACACTCCAAAATTTTTCTCGCAATCATATTGATGCTCATGTTCAACTAGCCAATAGTTCGTGTATTTGGCGGTTCACGGGTTTCTACGGTGAACCCGAGGTTTGTAGGAGAAAATATTCTTGGGACCTTCTCCGAAAGCTAAGTTCACTTTCCGGTAGGTCATGGCTTTGCATAGGAGACTTCAATGAGATGTTATCTAATTCGGAAAAATGGGGTGGTAATTCGATTGGACCGGCTAGATTACGAGCTTTTCGGGAATGTACACAAGATGCAGGTCTGTATGATTTGGGCTACTCTGGTTATAAATTCACATGGTTCAACAAGCGAACCGCTCCTCGGTCTGTAAGATGCCGGTTGGACCGAGGGCTAGCCAATAGAGCCTGGAAAGAGAATTTCCCCAATGCTAAAGTCACTAATCTCAATTGTACGTTTTCAGACCACAACGCGCTTCTTCTCCAGCTTGACAGCGCCATTCCCAAATCTCCAGTACCTAATCGCCCCTTCCGATTTGAGTCCATGTGGACTAAGCACGCACAGTGCAAGCAGGTTATTGCGACGAATTGGAAGCCGAGCTCCGACATGGTGACTACTCTGCGTGAGTGTGGAGAGGCTCTTGCTGGGTGGAGTGCTTCTGAATTCGGGAATGTAAAACGGCAGATCCGTGATTTGAAGGGGAAATTGGAGAAATTGCGGCAAGGGGTTTACACAGAGGAGGTGAAGGCTCTGGACTCCCAATTGACAGTAGAACTTGAGAGGCTACTTGAGAGAGAAGATTCAATGTGGAGACAAAGGGCTAAGATGCATTGGGCAAAGGAAGGAGATCGGAATACTCGCTTTTTCCACCAAAAGGCTTCCCAACGCCACGAGCGGAATGAGATTAAAGGACTGAAAGATGCTTCGGGTAATTTACAGCATACTCTAGCGGCCTTAGGAGAAATTGCAGCAAATTACTTCCATACCATCTTCACCACGGGTCAACCTACGCAAGTTGATATCACTGCTGCAGTGGCTCATGTTGAGCCTAAAGTTACAGAGAATATGAACAACGAGTTGTCAAGGCCTTTCTCGTCGGAAGAGGTAAAAAAGGCTTTATCCCAAATGTATCCTCTCAAGTCCCCTGGCCCGGACGGGATGCCGGTTATTTTCTTTCAAAAGTATTGGTCTATAGTAGGGGAGAGTGTGACTGCTTGCTGCCTGAATTTGCTGAACAATAGAGTCCTGGATCCTGTGTTAAATTATACACACATAGTTCTTATTCCCAAGTGTAAGGCCCCAGAAGAAATCACCCAATTCCGACCGATAAGTCTTAGCAATGTCGTGTTCAAATTGGCTTCCAAGTGCTTGACCAATAGATTAAAGTCTCATATGGGTTCCATTATTAGTGAGACTCAATCTGCATTTATTCCGGGAAGGCTAATCACTGATAACGTGTTGGTTTCTTACGAGCTGAATCATTATTTGAAGCGTAAGATAAGGGGTAAAGAAGGTCACCTGGCTCTCAAACTCGACTTGAGCAAAGCCTACGACCGGGTGGAATGGCCTTTTTTGGAGGCTGTTATGCAGAAACTGGGATTCAGGAAGCACTTCATTGATTTAATTATGTTGTGTGTCCGAACAGTATCTTACTCAGTGTTGCTCAATGGTAATCCGTCGGCTGTCTTCCATCCCTCTCGCGGTCTTAGGCAAGGAGACCCTCTATCCCCTTACCTCTTTCTTTTTTGTACGGAAGCTTTATGCTCACTTTTTGCAGCTGCAGCTCACAGTGGTGCTCTAAAGGGAGTGAAGGTCAGTCCATCAGCACCCGAGATTTCACACCTGCTGTTTGCAGACGACACCATGATCTTTTGTCAAGCTAATCTTGAAGCCGCAAGATCAGTCATCCAGGTCCTTGATGTGTATAGCAAAGGTTCAGGTCAGATTATTAATTTAGATAAATCTGAAGTTGTTTTCAGCAGAAATGTTGACCCCTCTCTTGTTACTGCCATCGTTGGTATCCTTAATGTTCGACTTGTTGAGAAACACGAGAAATACTTGGGTTTACCAACCACCATGGGCAGAAACAAGGGCGAGGTTTTTGGCTGGCTTAGAGAGCGCATGTGGAAAAAATGTAATTCTTTTGCTGGAAAACTACTCTCGAAAGCCGGTAAGGAAGTCCTTATCAAATCAGTATTACAGGCTATCCCCACTTATGTTTTGAGTTGCTTTAAATTGCCTGATTACTTACTCAAAGAGTTAGAATCAATGATTTGCAAATATTGGTGGGGCGACAAAAATACTGATAAGGTTCACTGGGTCAGTTGGGAAAAATTATGCCGGAGCAAAAAGGAAGGGGGGCTTGGTTTCCGAGACCTCCGTGCCTTTAATCTTGCACTTCTTGGTAAAAAAGTTTGGCGTATTATGACGGAACCTAATTCCCTCTTGAGTAGAGTTTATAAGGCAAAATATTTTCCTCACAATGATATTCTCACTGCTAAGCCGAAAGCTGATGCATCTTTTACCTGGAAAAGTATTTTTGCCTCTATTGAACTTGTGACCGCAGGTACCCGCTGGAAGGTGGGGAATGGAGAGAATATTGATGTTTGGCAGGATAAATGGATTCCAGGAAGTCCTAATTTCAAGATTAGGACACCGGATTTTCACCACGAAGGTCAATTACCTGTTTCTTTCTTGATTAACTTTGCAGATCACTCTTGGGACACCCAGGTCCTTTCTGTCCTGTTTTGGAAGGAAGATGTTGAGGAAATCTTAAAAATTCCACTGGCACTTAACAACGTGGAAGACATACTCGTATGGCACCACTCGAAAACAGGACAGTACACAGTCCGAACAGCTTATCACTTGGCTATGAGACTTCGCCGTAACAAGGTCGCCGAGTTGCAGGGGAGTTCATCTAGTACTGATACTAGAAGTTGGGACTTTATCTGGAGTACTCCAATCCCTGGAAAGATCAGAATCTTTTTGTGGAGAGCACTTCATAATGCACTCCCAACACACAGCGCATTAAGACGAAGACAGATTATGGTTGAAGATATGTGTGCAGTTTGTGAAGGTGAGCATGAATCCCTCTTACATTGTTTGAGGGACTGTCACTATGCAAGGCAGACTTGGGCCTTGGCTCTGCTACCCACTCAGACTATTTTCTCCGCAGCAAATGCAATGTGGGATTGGATAAGTAAGGTGCGTATTCGTCTAGACAAATCAGAGTTTGCACGATTTGTGATAATCTGCTGGGGCTTATGGTCACACAGGAATAAGCGTAAATTCGAGCAGTTAGCAGCTAGCCCTCTTGACACTCTGTCCTCCTCCTTACGATACTGGGAATTTTTCAAAGAGAATTCAGAATTTGCTCCCAGAGATACGGTGAATAAATTCACCACACAAGGTCCTTGGCAGCCTCCACCGCAAGGATGGATCAAGCTCAATTACGATGCAGCTGTACCAACTTCTGAGCTGCAGGGTGGAATTGCAGCAGTTGCACGTGACTTCACTGGTTTTATTCTAGCTTGGAAGAGACGTAAAATCACGACTGCTAGCGGTGTGGAGGCAGCGGAGCTGCAGGGTGCTGTTTTGGCTCTTGAACTTGCACATGAACTAGGTGCCCAACAGGTCATTATTGAAGGTGATTCTTTGATTGTCTCTCAAGGAATTTTGACATCAGCTAACTCCAGGGCAACCCTTGGTGACGGATACAAGTTCGTACAAGAACGACTCCAACAGTTTTCGGATCATAAAGTCCAACACATTCGACGAGAGGCGAACACGTTAGCACATCGTCTTTGCCACGACTTTGGACAAGACGCGAACGGTTTTGGCTGCCTTCCATTTGAGTTCCGGGAAAACGATTAGAATTGATAGCTTTTCTGTAAAAGTTAGATGCACCTACTCTGATTAGTTTCACTACTTGAGTGCTGTAACTTGCTAGGACTATTTGTAAAGCACTTTGTGCACTCCCTTCTGATGAATGAAATATTCATTGAGTTCAAAAAAAAAAATATGGGATGGACTTAAGAACCTATGCTCGGAATTTGGATGGTCGAACCAATTGGCATAATCAAGATCAATAATGATTACTCATTTATCAATTAAGGTGTATTTCGTTTCAAGGTGCACAATATATAATGTACGCATGGGTGGAGCTGTTAAGGTGCAGGGTAGTGCTGCCCTTTATTTATTTTCTTACTTTATATAAGCTTAGTTTTTATAATTTCTTCCATATTGCACTACCATTTTAAGATATATTTGTTGTTTTTGTTTCTAATAATACGCATAAATTATGAATTATTAGTAAAACTATTACCTTTAGTTTTGTATACTTCGATATTTCATATATTTTCTATTTATCATAAAAAAAATTATCCTAACATAAATAATAAAAAAACACGCGCATTAGACGATTTTATTTTTTGGCTCCGCCCCTGGTACGCAGGTTCGAATCGTTTAATTTTCCTGTAGAAATCCTAATTAAATACCAAACTTACACCTGCTAAAACATCACTAGTTGAATAAACGGAATAAAAATAAAAGCAAACTTGAATCTTCTTTGTTATAATAAAGTTTAAATCAGATGGAAATTGCAAGTGTTTGAAGACATCAGCTAACCCCTGTCTGCATTCACATTTACAAACTGTAAATATTCAAACCGATCTCTTAATTTAATTACTTTAATTTTAATCATCATAATAAGCAAAGACCAATTCAAGTTTCTTTCTTCCCTCCCAAATCAAATCCGGGTATGGGTCAATAGTCAACCCACAACGCTCGCGCGTGTCGGAATTTTTCAAGTCATACATGTATCTTTCAAAATTAAATTAGCAAAACTCTTCGTATATATATAGCTAGCTCTTGTCTCCTAAACATTTCACAACCAAATAAATCATCATCTCAACTCTCAACTCTCTCAGCTCTCAGTATTAATTTATCAACTACACTATCTGTCTATCTAGCAACATGATATCTTCAAAACTCATTTTCACTATATTCGCACTGGTTTTGCTTGTGACTGCGGGAACAAACAATGCTACGCGAGTCCTAGACGAAGAAGAGCAGCAGTGGCTTCTGCTCCCGGCTCTGCAAGTCCGACCACCATCACCTAACCCCTCCACGTGGGTGCCTGGGGGCCCAAGAACGGCATCCATAAACTCGCAAAATTACGCTGGACATGCAATACTAGCGGTAGCAGCTCCTCCTCCTCCTCCTCCTACAGCAGTTAGTGAAGATACTTACTCAGCGTACCCGAAGCGAACTGTTCAGTTTGGCGTCGCAACATAATTTCAGCTATAGTACGTAACATCATTTGAGCAGAAGCGAGCTCGATCTGTGAAGAACTTGACATATTTTTTCATGACAATTAATCATAGCTAGCTAGGTATTCTTTTTATTCATTTATTTCTGGCCTGGGTATCAGTATTTTGTATGGTGTATATGATGCATGCCAAATATGTGCATTATTTAGCTAGAGTTTGTAAAGTGCACTTTAGGTTCTTGTTTCATGTAAATTTATAATTTGATATATAGTGATCAAGAATGAATAAATAATTTCTTGTTAAATATATGTATATCAGATTATTTAAAGATGAAATGGCCAATGGATGTAACAATGCGGGATATAGAACGTATGTATGTTAATTGTTATTCATTTTGCAAGCATATATTTCTTTCCTATACGAATAATGCATCACGAAGGCTCTGTTCTTTTCAACTTAACTTCAGTTCCATTCAGTTCAGTTCAGTTCAGTTCAGATCAGTTCAGTTCAGTTCAGGTTTGGTTAGTTCAAATTTGTACTTTACTTAAGTTCAGTTCAGTTCAGATCAGTTCAGTTCAGTTCAATTCCGAAAATCTCAGTTGAAAAGAACAGAGCCTTATCATATAAATTGGTTGTAGTGCCCACCCGATGATCTAGGAATGTAGGTGATTAATGGGTAGGTTTGTATTAAATTGTTTGATAGAGTTATACGAGTTATTAGTAATATTAGGTTAATGTTCAGTTTACTTTAATTAATTTTAGTTGTGTTGAGTTCAGATCTATTTAGGTGTTCGTAGTACAAAATTATACTTAAATTCAATTAAATTCAGAAATTTTCAGTTGAAATGAAGTCTTAGTATCATTAGCTATGGTTGTGAATTATTGTGTGTATTATTTTAGAATATATACAATGTATACATAGGGTAATAATTAGTTGCAATACAGGAAAATGTACGATTCATTATATTTATAAATGAATTTATTGTCACACTTGTAAAATTGTATATTATGATACTGAATCAGGGGTTAATAAAAATTTTACGTCGGAAGGAAAAGTTATTAGAAAAGCTGAAGCTCAATATTTGGTGAAATGGAGCAGGTTTTCTTAAAAATTATTTCATCAAACTCT
Source organism: Plantago coronopus (assembly GCA_036897195.1). Taxonomy (NCBI): domain Eukaryota; kingdom Viridiplantae; phylum Streptophyta; class Magnoliopsida; order Lamiales; family Plantaginaceae; genus Plantago; species Plantago coronopus. The sequence goes on from JAYMSL010005152.1 coordinate 7,330, forward strand.
TTTAGTTCTTACTGCTCTGCTTAGATACATTTGAAATTTCTTGCTAGGGTAGTCATGCATAGAGTTATGCATTTGGATTAATCTGATCTGATCCGAAGTTCAAATACAATACAAGGACGACCCGACCCGATCGTAAATCTTGGATCAAGAACTCTCTCGAGTTCGAATAAAGACAATACATAATACAGACTTGATCTTGAAGGCTCTAGTATGAGGCGGGTTGAGACTATATAAACCTTTTTTTTCCATTTTTTCATTCTTTTTTTTTTTTACATACATGATAGGGTGTACGACCTTTCTTTCGGGGAGATGGTTGTTTGTTTGCCAACTGCACGCGTTGTCCAACCCGTGTTCGACACGGGTTGGAAAATTTAAAAAAATTCCTACTTCTATATATTTCTCCATTCGTTCCGTTACAAACTTCGTAACTTTCCTTATTTGGCGTCTCACTACAAACTCCTAACCCAAAAATGAAAAGTTTTAATCCTACTAATTCATTTTTTATTATTGTTTTTTCTTATTTTGTTATCATTTTATTCCATCTTCTTACTTTATCACTCATTTTACTCTATTTCCTCTATCTCTTACAAATATCTATATTCCTTAAAATTAGATTAAGTTTGGAATCCATCAACTCGTCAAGTCTATTATTTATATTTTATTTATTGCTTTCTGTATAAGACTAATTCTATTTACCAGTATTTACTTTATGAAAGTGTTGTGGACTTAGACTAGTAAGTTAGAATATTCTCTAGAATACGAGATTATCCCATTAGGTCAAGGCACCAAAGCTATAAATACTCATGTACTTTCATTATTTCAGTTATGCGAAAAGAATATTGATAATCTGAGTGCGTGAGCGCAACCTAGGTAGGCTCTGGCCGTGAGCGGCCCCAGCTATGCCAAAGCGTATCTGAAAAGATACCACGGAGGACCGACTACAGATACCACGGAGGACCGACTAGGCTTCAGGTGGCCTATTCACACCGTACAATGCCTGGCAAGAGTATCTGAGAGGATGCCGCGGTAAAGTAGAGGTTAGATGCTCTACCCATTACGCAAGATTGCCTACATCCTGGTGGCTAATGATCTAGTGCATCAGAACCGATCAACAGGTTAGTATGACTTATCTCCTGCTGATCTGTAGATGAAAACATGGTTCACAGTACTAATGTATATAGTGCGATATACAAACAGAACTCCGAAAACATGGTTTCCTGTCTGCATTATATGCAGAAGGACTTTTAAAGGTAACATTATAACTATAAGCATAAGCTGATCAAATTTGAACGGGCATTGATTTCAGGCCAAACAAAGGCAATTAGGCTTAATTAAGATCCTACTAACCAATCCATTCTTTGAACCTATTCCTGCAGATTGCAATTAACACAACTTAATAGTAGGTAATTGATCTGATAAATTTGATTCGGCATCAGAAAGCCTAGGATGGAGTTTTATGTTGCCAACAAATGCAGGAAGCCTTCGTTAATTTGGTGAAGAACCAGCAGCACCACAAGCTTCTCCTTTCTGTTTTATAACTCAACTCAAGTGCCACCTCCTGTCTCTGTGCTTGGCCCTTCACCAAGATTGCAAGTCGAATTCTCCTCTAAAACGCATCCGATGCACTAGACGTATGTACCGTTTCTACTCTCTTCACCGATTTGAGGATGATCTATCATCCGAGAGACAGTTATGGTACGTCGTATCTTATCTTTCTTTCTGTTTCAACCTTTTTAAAGACTAGCTAATCACTATTTTTAAAGAAAGCAGCAGGTAAGGCAACTCCGATCCGACATTGAATTTGCCAAGTCGATAGTACTTGCAGCACTTGTTGGAAATTCCTATTGTTATCAACGCCTATGGAAACCACATTATCTAGGTGGTGGACTGGTTGTGCTTCAATGGAGAGGCAATAGGCAGAACCCAGTTCACCCAAATTGTTCACCGAGCGTATCGAACCACCCCAAGTCTTCCCATTCAAAACAGAGAATGAAGCCTTCAAGGGTAGTAGTTCAGAATGTAATAGAAGGGTACGTACTGTATTCTGTATTCTCTCCCTCGGATCAATCAGCGTGAATTGAAATGAATTCGACATTCCCCTGTTAATAAACTAGAAGGCCATAATTTCCTGGTCGATCCACTAAAAACTATCAACCCCCAAACTTAAGACAACAAGCAGCTTATGTACAGATGCTGAGAATAAGGTGCATTTCCTGCCTCCTAATCGGTGCCCGTGAGAAGTCGTTGATTCGAAGAAAACCATATCTCTTGACTTTGCAGAATCCACAAGATGGTGTTGTCGTTTCCGCACCGAAATATTGATCCTGGAGTCTAGTCAAAGAAGCAGTATTTGCACATAGAATTAAAGAAAAACAGAAAATCTGTCCCACATCGTTAAATATAGCAGGAATGACTTTTATAAATACACTATTCCTCACACACTTGTTCACATTCCTTATATTGGGAAAAATGTACCTCTGCAGCCCAAGCCCAATTTCGCTTGGGCCCAGGATTACTAATCTCGTGGACTTCGAGAGAAGGCTGGCTGCAAATAGAGCTAGCCCAAACCCGGGCATTAGATCCGAGCACCGGGTGAAATTTGCGTAATTTCCTGTGAGTTTACAAAAAAAAAAGCTCAACATTTAGTTGAGGACCTTGAAGGCTTCGAGCCTTCTTGTAAAACACAGTTGGGTAAACTGCAATGCAAACCCCAAACCCGGGCATTAGGTCCGAGCACCGGGTGAAATTTGCGTAATTTCCTAAGAGTTTACAAAAAAAAAGCTCAACATTTAGTTGAGGACCTTGAAGGCTTCGAAGTGTCGAGTCTTCCTGTAAAACTCAGTTGGAAAGCCGTTGCAGTCAGACTCTCTGAGACTAATTAAATTTTTTTCGAAATAGTGGTACTCAAGTTTTCTGCGACCAAATTTTCCACCAGATATTATATACCTTATCGGAATTTTCCACAGGAAATTTTATACCTCGTCGGAATTTTCAATTTTTTCATTTAATAAATTGTAACTTGATCCTAAACTTATAAAAACATTAATTTCACCTATCGT
>JAYMSL010005153.1:0-10388 GCA_036897195.1 Plantago coronopus
ATACATACCACACCTCGAAAACATTCACTAGCAATCCGCAACATTACCATTAAGTTTCCATCGACCAGTTATTTCGTAATAACGTCAGTAAAAATATATTTAAAAAAAAAAAAGAAAAAATGATGAAAGAAGGACAATAGCGTCAGTGGTTCACGTGAAAATTGGAGATAGATAGAAAGGAAAGAAAAGAAAGGAAAGGAAGAAAAGCGTGTCGTCACCGGTTGATTGATCACGACAGCAACCTTCTTCTTCTTCTTCTCTTTTAGTAGCATATTTCCCAAACGAATCGCTTTCTGCCTTTCTGTTACTCAAACTCCCTCACATTAATTCTCCATCCATACTCCCGCTAACAAACCATTTCTCACCCAGACCAGTTTCTTCTCCCTTATCTCTTTCTTCCACTACACTGTATCCATTAACTAAATCCAGTTTACCTGCTTCAAGTAACATTTACCTCCCTCCCTAACTCCACCTTCCCACTGCTTATATAACTCTCAAACTTTCAACCATTCTCAACCATTAATGCTTCATTATTTCCATATGGAGAAAAATATCCCACTTTTCCTTTTCTTTTCTCTTTCGGTTCTGTTCACCCTCATAAACACTAGTTATGGTGTAAATGTGACGTATGATCACCGGGCCTTGGTTGTTGGTGGCCAGAGGAAGGTTCTCATCTCCGGTTCCATTCACTACCCCAGGAGTACTCCTGAGGTAATTATGTGGTTTGGCATTTTGCGTTCGCTGTTTTTAGGATAGACCGAGTCAGGAATGAAATTCAGGGCGGACCGTTCGAATTGTTCGGCCGGCTATAATATATCCCTGCACTGCACTATATGTATGACTAACCTTCTTTCTTTTAATTTTTTTAATTTTTTGTTTTGTTTTGTTTTGTTTTTTGTTTTGGTTAGATGTGGCCTGATTTGATACAGCGAGCGAAGGATGGAGGATTGAATACGATACAGACTTATGTTTTCTGGAACTTGCACGAACCGGTTCGGGGGCAGGTTTCTTTCTTTCTTTGAGATTTTTAAATGTGCAAGTTTTCTTGGTGTTTATGTTAATGTGGTTAGTTATTCTTTGCTTGAATGTTTGGTTTGTTTGGAATAATTGAGGAACAAAATGGAAAAGACATGCTTTTTACTTTTCTGGTTTAGTGGTATGAAGACTTTTCAGGTGCATAATGTTAGGAACTTTTTGGACTATTTTAACTACTAGTGATGATTGAGTTTGAGTAGGTTTTGAATTTATTACTCAAGAATGAAATTACTGACGCTGGAAATGGACTTTACAGTATAATTTCGAAGGGAGAGGGGATTTGGTGAAGTTTGTGAAATTGATTGGTGAAGCTGGGTTGTATGTTCATCTCCGAATTGGTCCTTACGCCTGTGCAGAATGGAACTATGGGTAAGCGAATTTTCGGGATAAGTTTGCGCGGTTGTTGGTCTCTGTATGTATTGGAAGTGCAAGGGGTAATGTACTAATGTGTGTTGGTGTTACCTCATTGCAGTGGATTTCCTGTTTGGCTGCATTTTATACCTGGGATTGAATTTCGAACGGACAATGCGCCTTTCAAGGTTAGTATCTTTGTTTTCTCAGATTTCGGTTTTAGGCTGTTTGTGTTCTTTTGGTTGGATTAATGTTTTGGGTCTGTAATGTTGCTTCAGGCTGAAATGAAGAGATTTACAGCCAAGATTGTAGACATGATGCAGCAAGAGAACCTGTATGCAACACAAGGTGGACCTATAGTGTTATCTCAGGTGCAATCTGCAAACAAAATGATTATTAGTCTGTTTTTTGTTGATGGGATTTGGATTTGAAGGACTAAAAAGAATCAAAATTTGATTCCAGATTGAGAATGAGTACGGGAACGTTCAGTCCGGATATGGTAATGGTGCGAAACCTTACGTAGATTGGTCTGCATCTATGGCAACATCACTGGGTACCGGTGTTCCGTGGGTTATGTGCCAGCAGAAAGATGCACCTGATCCCATTGTAAGTTCTGTTCTGTGAATAATTTCTATTGTGCGAATCCGAATTGTTATATGCTTTTAGAAGGAGCTACCCGTGGAAAATTGGCCTAACTCTGTCATTATGAATATCCACAGATCAATACATGCAACGGGTTTTATTGCGACCAGTTCACACCAAATTCTAATTCCAAGCCGAAAATGTGGACAGAAAACTGGACTGGATGGTAGTATTCATTTTCTTGTTCGTTTGATATGGCCGTATATATGAAGTTTCTGATGTTGAACGGGTTTTCATAAAACAGGTTCTCTTCATTTGGTGCTCCTCTTCCCTATAGACCAGCAGAAGACGTTGCTTTTGCTGTAGCACGGTTTTACCAGCTCGGTGGAACCTTCCAGAACTATTACATGGTACTTCCTATCGTCTAACGACCTTTATATTGCCAAGCTACAGAAAACTAATTCGGATTCTTAACAGTATCACGGTGGGACTAATTTTGGCCGCACGTCTGGAGGGCCTTTCATCATAACAAGCTACGACTATGATGCTCCACTAGATGAGTTTGGTAATAGCCGTTTCCCTTCTTGTATAGATGTTGGCTGATGAAATTTGTTGAAAATTTACAGAGTTTGCTTGGTCTGTTCTGTTATAGGGCTTCCAAATCAACCAAAGTGGGGTCATTTGAAGGATTTGCACAAGGCTGTTATGCTTTGTGAAGATGCATTGCTCGCAACTGATCCGAAAACAACTTCTTTAGGTTCAAACTTGGAGGTGCATACACACAGTAATCTCTACTAGATCCAATTTTCTTGCTATTTCACCTCGTAAATGACCTGTTTTCATTCATTTCCCCTGTTTCAGGCCACTGTCTATAAGACTGGATCGAAGTGTGCTGCTTTTCTGGCAAATTTTGGCACTCAATCTGATTCAACAGTAAACTTCAATGGCAATTCCTACAAACTGCCTGCGTGGTCTGTCAGCATCTTACCCGATTGCAAGAGCGTAGTATATAATTCTGCCAAAGTATGACTTATAAACCTTCATTTTTACGTTGTGTCTGTCTATACATGGCTAATGCTAGCTAATACATGTATACTGACCTTATCACGTTGGCATGTTCTGCAACTGATAGATCAACTCAGCAACCACTATCTCAAAGTTCATTCGCCAATCATCAGAAGATGACACTACTGCTGCAGATGCATCCCCCTCAGGGTGGAGTTGGTTCAAAGAACCTGTAGGCATATCCAGCAATAGCTCTTTCACGAAGAATGCGCTACAAGAACAAATAAACACTACTGCGGATCAAAGTGACTACTTGTGGTACTCAACAAGGTATAACAATTTCCACACTGCAATTTATCTGTACACAGAAGATGTCGGTTATCTAAGGTACTCCTGATTGTTTCAGTGTTGAAAGAAGTGACAACTCTAAGCCAGTACTCCATGTGAGTTCTCTTGGCCATGGACTTTACGTATTCGTCAATGGAGAACTTGCAGGTAGCCTGACACACTCTTGTTAATTGAAGCTTCCGTTTGCGTCTCCGTGATCTTGAAATCTAAAAGTTTCTAACTATTGATACAGGGAGTACTAAAGGAAGCTATGATAACAACAAAGTTTCACTAGACATCCCAATAAGCCTCATTTCTGGAAAAAACAAGATTGATCTCTTGAGTTTGACCGTAGGACTACAGGTAGAACACGAATATATGAGGAAAACTTTTATGTGACTTGCCTTGTTTACTACGTACCCCCCATAGCTTGTTGAATGAATTATACCTAATACAATGATGTGAAATTCAGAACTACGGAGCACACTATGATATAGTAGGTGCAGGAATAACAGGCCCCGTGCAATTTAAAAGTTCCGATGCCAAATCCACAGTTGATTTATCCCCACAGCCGTGGACATATCAGGTCATATAAATTCCTTCTTTATCATACTTATGCAAGACCATTCTTATCAATGGCCTAATCTGGAATTCTGGGAACTTGTCGAACAGGTTGGTTTGCAAGGAGAACAGTTGGGTCTGTCGAGCGGAAGCTCCTCATTCTGGGTAACACAGCCTAGCTTGCCCAAAAACCAGCCGTTGACATGGTACAAGGTAAAAATATGGAGGCATTGTTTTACTAAGTAGCTAAAACAGTGAAATAATGAAAATGAATTGATACATTCTCTCTTTTCATAATCCAGACTACTTTTGATGCTCCGTCCGGGACTAGCCCAGTGGCAATAGACTTTACAGGGCTGGGAAAAGGTGAGGCGTGGGTAAACGGACAAAGCATTGGTCGATACTGGCCTTCTGCGATTGCCAAAAATAGTGGCTGCAGTAATTGCAACTACAGAGGATCTTATAACTCGAACAAATGTCTGAAAGGTTGCGGGAAGCCAACTCAGCAGCTGTGAGTTAAATGTTGGGAAAAAAATCTTGTCTGAAACTATTTTGGTTCCACTTCCAATGTACTTATTTTGTTATGTAATGTTGCAGTTACCACGTTCCTCGTTCTTGGCTGAAACCAAGCGGAAACATCCTGGTGTTGTTTGAGGAAGAAGGAGGTGATCCGACAAAGTTTTCTTTCGGGACAAGAGAAACAGGAAGCATTTGCTCTCATATCTCACAGACTCATACTCTTCCAATGGATATGTGGACTGATTCAAATGAAGAAACAAGGAAGAATGCAAAACCAACTCTATCCCTCAGTTGCCCTCTTGAGAATCAAGTCATATCAGAGATTAAATTTGCCAGCTATGGTACTCCACGCGGAACATGTGGCAGTTTTAGCCATGGCCGCTGCAGGAGCAAAGAAGCTCTTCAACTGGTACAGAAGGCTTGTGTAGGATCAAGAAGCTGCAGCATTGGAGTTTCCGTTGATACGCTTGGCGACCCTTGCAAAGGAGTTGCTAAAAGCTTAGCAGTCGAAGCTTCTTGCGCTTGATAATTCCCGAGTCCTGACTGCTAAGCCAACCGACAAAGTGTGTGTTGTTAGTTGAGTCAGGTGATCTTATACTCAAGCTGTTCATAAAACAATTAGAGATATAGCAACCAACCATGATGTGATAGTTCAATACTATCAAGAAGTATAACAAATAAATTCAGCTTTCTCCAGAAAAGTTTCCATGTGATGTCAAGCACAACATTCTCCATAACATTAATATTAAAGAAATAAAAACTAAGACCAACTCCAGCAGAGTTGATAGAGCGTTGCATACGCCCACCCAACCCTGCTTCCAACCTGCTATCCAACGCAGGCAGGTTGGATATGGTGATTTTTGCTTGAGGAAGAATGGATGGATGATCATAAAGAACATGGCTTCCACAGAGGAAATTTTTGCAGACAGAAAATGTTGCACAAGGCTAACATCTAGGAAATGCTGATAAACGTTCCAACACTTGTATCCATTCTGAAACCGACGCATCATCAAAGTACCTTTGCTTCCTCAATGGAGGAAGTTAAGAAGGCCGGTGGGTGGTGGACAATGCCTTTAGCTTCAGTATGTACATCAGAACACTCAAGTTCAGATGAAATCCATATTCTCAGTTGACTTGTGTTCGGCTAATGCAACATGAAAATCCGAAACTTAATATATTTTGAGAGAAAAGACTATCCTATGTTTCTATCAACACAGTTAACAAATCAAGGTTCTGAAACTGTTTATATTCAATGTCCACATTGTACGAGCAGGTCAATCTGGAATTCCAATCTTCAAACAAGATACTAATTCAAACAGACTCCTTTGTCAATAAGCGCGACAATATATATCTGACTTAGAACAATGTCAGGTAAATCAGTACCAATAACTAAACGGATATATACTGTAACAGGTTTTCTCTGGATACAGGTAGAGTTGAATCATCCGATTAGAAATTTCGAACCCATGTGAGTCATAGAGTGCTTAGTGATGATCTCAAGAACAATATTGAGTGATCCAAGAAACATATGCAGTATATGCTTCATAATACTTGATACATAATCAGAAGTTTACACTAATTCTTGATACATTCAAACACTTGCAGATCTTTCTCCTACAATCAAGAATCAAAGCAATATACTCATTAAAACAAAACCAGAATCATAATTGATGAGGTACAAAAACGGTCAAGTCACACTAATTCGCTAAATACCGAACTAAGCTAAGAATTATAAATCTTCTAAGTCTTCAAACTCGGGAAATATCCTTCTTCAGAAAGTTCTCGGCTACTTGAGGTAATCTTGATTGTTCTCGGAAATCAGCTTGATGATGCTTCTCGGAATTCTGCTTACCTAAGCTCTGCACAAGAAGGTGGGGGGTTAGTCGTTTAACCAATCTACCGAGGGCAGATTGGTGTTGACTTAAAGAGGAGATCGGCGGTTGGCATAATACCGACCGATTCCTAGAGTGAGAAAGGTAGAGAGAGAGAGTGAATAGTTACCTTGAGAACTTCCCAAATGAAGGTATTTATAACCATAGCTTATGAATAATGATCCTTGGATTATATCATGAATGGATGGCTAGGATCTCTTCTCATTTTTGGGCTAAGGCCCATAACCATATATTATAATACTAAGTGGGCTTAGTATTTGTATAATTGCATGTGGGCCACTTAGGATAGTGGGCTGTGGACCCGTGGGCCCCACCTGGTCGGTAGTTAGACCCAGGTCGGAGATAAGACGAGCTCGGCAGTGAGACTGCTCGGCTCTGATGCTTTGTTTGTTGATCTGTAAAAATATGGATAAGCATATTCGTTGACTGGTCGGTCAGTTGCTCCCAGTGGCGAACTGCCGACCTCATGTACTTGAGCAGTAAGTAGTTCGCGTCCTAAGTGCATGTTAATTCGTAGGCGAATTACTCCCTAACATATGTCCCCCCAGTTTCCAAGTATCTTTGTAGAAGATAGTTGAGGAACTATGAAGATGAATTCCGATATGTACGTGTTTGGTGAGAGTGAAGAAATTTTCTGGGCAGTTTTTCGAGGGGATATCTGTCGAGGTGTGGGTTTTTATGGTGTAGGTGTATACCACTCCCCCCCCCAAGTCTTGCCGAGGGGAGATGTACCGAGGTAAGATAAGTGTATCGGAAGACAGGTCATGTGGGATTTCTGTCGAGGATTATAAAGGCGGGAAACATTTGAGTTTGGGTGAAAAGGTAAAAATTTCGAAGGATCCGGGTGAAAAAGGCGAATGGGCCGTCTATTTTGGCCTGAGGCCCACAAGGGCCCACGGCCCAACTCCGGGTTTACCGCTACTATATAAGGCCTGTCGTTTTCATTTTCATTTTTTACTTTTACATCCATCAGAGCGACATCGGCATTCAGCACTCGACAAACTTCCAAGAGCAATTCCTCGAGCTTTCTGCAACCTTCAATCCTTTTACCGACAAGTAAGTTTTTCCGAGCTTCTTCTTTATAATTTTGAATGCTTTTATTGCTTTCCATTCTTGGATATATTGTGCATGCTCGGTAGATAGACCATAGGGTGTAACAGTCTAGTATATGCACCGGTCCTATCATGGTCGGTAATCAAGACATATAAATGGACCTCTCGGATATAATCTGACCCCGCCATTTATTTGTCTTCTCCCAACCTTAGGATGTCCGAGAGTGGCGATAGTCAAAACCAAAGTGAGGGGGGTTCGTATGGAGCGGGTTCTGAGAGGGCATCGACTGAAGTTTCTTCCTCGAATCCACCGACCCCAGTTAACGAAAGGGATCCCGAGGGAGATGCCTTCGTTCGCGAACACGTCGATTTACAAGCATTAGGCCGAGGTGTACGGACCGGTGAGGCCGTACCTCTGCAAAGTAGGTCACCGCCTCCACTATTACAGGAGGGGGAGTCAAGTATAGGTGGTCGGAGGCGGTCCAGGGTCATTGGTGAAGATGATGTGGAAATCCATCCCGAGGATTTAGATTTTGAGTATGTGGTCCCGGTGGATAGTCCTGAAGTCGTAAACCTCGAGGATGACGATGAGCCAGTCCAGGAGCTCGAGCTGATAGGGGAAATCCATGCTCCGAGGCGTGAAGAGGATACGGTATCTCATAATACCGGGGAGCAGCCGGGTGCGGAAGACCCGAGTGATGATTCGTCCTCCTCGGGGGAAGGGGATGAGGGGAGTTCGGAGGATAGTAGCAGTGAGGAGAGTAGTGAAGATGAAGGGGGAGACAAGGGTGAAGATAAAGGGAAGAAACCTCTTGAGGTTATCCCCGAGGGAGAGGAAAAGGTAGATGAAGAAGAGGAAGAGGAGGAGGAAACCGAGGAGGAAGAACCCCCAAGTAAAAGGGTTAAGAGTGGGGCGTCGGCCGAAACCTCCCACCGGTCGGAGATAAGAAGGGGACCCTCCGCGAGGGAGATTGTTGCAGCGCAAAGGCAAGCTGCTCGGCCGAGAGGGGGCCGGCAGAGGGTGCCTGCCAATCGAGTAAGAGTCCCTCGGACAAAGAGGAATGAAAATTCTCCGGCCTGGCAGCTGCGGTTCGAGAGGAAAGAGGAGCACAAGCTTATATCACCGACTTTGAACGTCAATGATCCGGACGCCGAGCTAAATGATGGTGAGCAGTTTCCGATTCTTCAATCCAATGTACAGAGGTGGGAACTGCCGAGGCTGAGGCAGATTTACTCGATCCCGGATGAGCTTGACATGCTGGCCCCGGGACCTGGCGATACTCTGTACAATCCGCCGATCGGCTATACAACAGTCTTTTTAGACCAGCTGGAGTATGGATGGCGTGTACCGATCTGTAAGAGGTTGTGTACTATTCTCCGAGGTCTCGACATCTGTCCGACCCAGCTTCTTCCCTTGGCATGTGGGACACTAATTACCGGGACGATCGTTCTGAAGATGCATGGGATAGAGATGACCCCCGAGGTTTTCAACTTAATGTTCCAAGTTGGGAAGGGTCCTGGAACCTCGGGATTCTATTACATTAATGGTCGGACCCATTATAAGATGCTGTCGCCTTTCACGTCTTCAATCGGGAGCCTTTGGTGGCCTCGGTATATCTACGTCCAACAGGCAGCTCACGAGAAGATCCTCCGACGGACATTCAAGCGAGATGCCGTGGATAAGGTGGATCTGCCCGAGGTGATCCCTACTTGGATGCATCAATTCCACAAAATGAAACCCGAGCTGTTGTTCAACCCTTACATGCTGATCGCCGAGCCTCTTCCATATACAGCCGGCCTTTCGTCGGTGAAGCCTTATCTGGGGAGCTTCGAGGGAAAATCATTGAGTGGGTGGCTTTGAAATAGGAACTTTATGTGTTGTCTTTTATATTAACTCTTCATCCCCGATAATGTGACTGTTACTAATTCTTTGTTCTCGGTATTATGCAGTGGAAATGGCCAGGCTGTCGATGAAGCAACTAGCCAAGCTCGAGGCTGAGCGCAAGGCAGGTCAACATAATGTGACCACCACCAAAGGCGTCGTGATTCAGTCTCCGGAGCAGAAGAGGTTGAACACCGAGGGGCCGGGAAATGTGGCTCAAATTGCCGACACTGGTCTCCCGAAGCCGGGAAATGGCCCGGTTAAGCAGGGCGAGGGAAAGATAAGGAAGAAGGATCGGGTCACCAACTTGAGTGGCTCGAAGGCTCCTCCCCAAGCCTCTTCCAGTAAGAGGTCACGAGGATCTGACCGAGGAGAGAGTGGGGCACAGTCGCCCGGGAAGCGGACGGACGTGGTGGATCATCCGTCCAAAAAATCAAAGATGAGCTCCGAGCCTCTGGCCTCGGACGTACTGAGATTATCACAGCTCTCTCCCGATGCCCGGGTGCAAAGGTTCATGTCCATGAGCCGAGAGGTAAATCTTCTTCCTAGTGTTTTTCTGAAGTAGTTATTCTCGGTAGTATTCTCGTTACTAACCCTTACTATGTCTCCCGATTTACAGCTGGCGACCTGGGGCGAGGTGATTGCTAATGAAGCGGGGGTCTCGCCCGATGATTCTGAGAAGGTTGCCGAGCTCAAAAAGGAGCTTGATGAGGTGCAGGCTCAGCTGCTAATCTCCGAGGGCCGGCTGTCGGTGGCCATCAAGGGCCAACAACAAGGAGAGGCCACAATTAAGCGGCTGGTGGCCGATGTGGAGAGGCTGACCGCCGAGAAGGAGAGGTTGGCCAACCGGATGAAGAGGGTTATGTACTTAGCCCAGAAGTTCCTTAATTCAAGGAACCATATGAAGAAGACTCTTCTCCGAGTCGGCAGCAGCAGCAGGGTCGACGCTGTGAACTCGTTTCGTGAAGGGCTGAGTTACGAGTACACGGTTTGCAACCGAGTGTCGGACGCCAAGGAGACCGGCCATGGTCTGGCACTTCGGCAGCTGGCCCATCTGGGGATCGTTATTCCGGAAGACATCACGGAGAAGTTGTCTCCCGACCTTGGTCCTGAGCTTCAAGCTGTCCCGGATGGTGATCCACCGATGGAAGACGTAATGGAGGACGAGTTCTGGGCTTGGGT
>JAYMSL010005154.1:0-10387 GCA_036897195.1 Plantago coronopus
CAAAAAATCTTGTTATCATATAATCAATGAGGATAAGTACTTATCAGAATCTAATAAGGAATGAGTTTAATTTTGGGTAATTTATAACTAATTACCATACTGCGTTCATGAAATCCTATTTTTAATTATTATAGGAGGGAAATCTTTCTTTCCAGATTTTCTTATTTAAGCAAGCAGGTTCACAGTCAATGTGACATGGACCAATTCGCTCTCTTTGTTACTACATGCTGGAGTATTTGGACGAGCCGAAATAAAGTTGTTCATGAAAACATTGTTCCTGATGCACAACGATCTGCACGATATGTGGACAGGCTTTTACAGGAGTTCAAAAAGGGGCTAGACAAGAACAACAGGAACATAAGGGGCTTCCTCTGCCAGTTGGTAAAACAAAATTCAATTTTGATGGGTCGTGGAAGCTGGGCAAAGATGCGGGTGGGGGAATTGTTGGCCGCAATGATCGGGGGAGGTGATGGTTTGGAGACGCAAGAGGTTCAAAACTGTAAAGAATCCTGAAACAGCTGAATGTTTGGCACTTAGAGAGACTATTATGCTTGCACGTGATCTACAAGTAGCAGCTGTAATGTTTGAAGGAGATGGACTTTCAGTGATAAAGCAGTTACAAGATTCTGGAGATAATTTCTCTGCACTTGGCTCCATTTATGAAGAAATCCATGAGATGTTTTTAAGTTTTAATTATGTTTCATTTCATTTTGTACGTCATACTGCTAATGGTTTAGCTCATTCGCTAGCTAGCGGAACATATGAAACTGATGAGGAAGGTTCGGTTCTATCGGCTGAAATCATAGATGTACTTTGATTATTTCTGAGTTATAATGAATTTCATTTTCACCTAAAAAAGAGGGTCTTTCTCTAAATTTTTTCTTTAAAATTATTAAAAAATCTCTAAAAGCTTACAAAATTATACTTTACTTATTTAAAGATATTTAAAGATTCAAAACATCTATTTCCCTCTGTCCCACAAAATTTTACCCATTACCAAATAAGGAAGCTACCCACACAATAAATCATTATTTTAACATCAATACACTTCTTTATCACCACACATTCTCAAAAAGTAACATACCCCATTTACTCTTTCATTTTTACTCAATTACTTTAACTTATTTTATCAAACTACTTGCAAACCATAATGAGTAATGTTTTGTGGGACGTAGGGAGTATCATTCATTACCTTCCTGAAATAACAGTTCAATACTTCTTTTTTATTTCAAAAAAGGTCAAATTATTACAAGCAATCTATCAATACACTTATGATTTAACCCACCTACCAATCACTTAAATCTCTTAAACTAGCACCCCACGAGAATCAAACCCTTGACCTCCTAATTGCAACTACTTCTCCTCACAGTCTAATAGTGTTTGTCGTTCCTTAAAAATAAGCATTTCTCTGTTTTTGGAGGGAAAAAAAGAAAAATTAAAGTGTTTTGTTCCCGACTTCTGCTTTTATTCTTCTTTTTTCTAAAAAAAAAAGAAAAAAGCATGCAACATCTTTTGATAAGCAGTCTAATGGTTGATTTTTACTGTTTAAATCACACCAGACTGTTTTTTTTCTAAAAATTAACAAACAATTACAACTTCTTCTTCTTCTCTGAATCACTTTTATATTATTTTAAGTAAAAAGATGTTAATATCAATTTTTTAAAACAAATGATAAACACTACGAACAATAGATTTGATAATCTCCATGGGCCATGGTCTATGAGATTCAGGTAGTTGTTGTCTTCTCTAAGATTCCCACTAAACTCCACAAAAACTAATAACCACTCAATTAACAAAACTAATGATGATATAAATTAAATGATGATGATTCACCAAACATTAAGAAAACAGAGCAAAAGACAAAACAGGCTAAAACAGAGCAAAATGAAACACTCCCACTCCCTCACTCACCACTGCCGGCCTGTTATTTAATAATCCGGCGAATGTATTTATTTATACGGCGCCGCTCCGCCTATTCCTCACTCCACCCCTTTCACACTCCCACAAAATGGCCTCCTCTTCTTCAATTTCATCAATTTCTTCCATTATTGCCAACAAGAACACTCGCTCCCTAGTACAGACTCTATTTCTAACTAAAACATGCGGTTTCCCGAACCTACCGTTGCCGAAACTCGGTGTCAAGTGCGTCGGTATGATGAGGGTTGCGGCGGCAGCCACGGAGTTTGAGGTGGCGCGTGATTTCACGGCGGAGGAGGAGGGAGGTGGTAGGATTTTGCGAGTTGGGATTGTTTGTGGGGGCCCTTCAGCTGAGCGGGGGATTTCGCTTAATTCGGCTCGATCGGTTCTTGATCATATTCAGGTTTTGTGATTGATTTTGGTACTTTTTGGTGATAAATTAGCTGATTCTTTAAATTAGTGAGCTAGTGATGAATTGAGTTGGCTTAAAATTGACTGTAGTTTGATCTATAGTGATGAAATTGAGCTAAATTGGTTTTGGGAATTTGCAGGGAGATGATTTGCAAGTGAGCTGCTATTATATTGATACTAATCTCAAAGCCTTTGCTATTGACTCTGCTCAGGTAAGCTCGAAATTCGGGTAAATACTAGTAATGGTTTGTTGAATGAGGCGTGATAAGGTGACTGATAGTTAGTTGATCGATAAGTAGCTGATTCAAAGGTAGTTTAGAAGATTAGATGATTGCGTAGCTATTTCGCTAAAAATGAGTACTTGATAAGCTTGAAGGAGTAGTTATTTATTTTAAATGATCTAGATGGAGTTGCTTTTTGGAACCATCCATATGATAAGTCAGTGTTTAGGCATTCACACAGCTTAGCATTCGTACGTATTTTGGTCAAACAAATAAAATGACTTAATTGTTGTAGTAAATAAGGTGACTGATACCTAGTTGATAGATAAGTTAGCTGATGAGAAGGTAGTTTTTTAGCAAATTAGATGATTACGTAGCCACTTCGCTGAAAATGAATAAGCTTGTAGATTATTTTAAGTGATCTAGTTGACTAGTTGGAGTTGCTTTTGGAACCATCCATATGATAAGTCAGTATTTAGGCATTCACATGACGTGCATACTTTGGTCAAATAGATGATGTGGTTAATATCGTAGATGATAAGTTGACGACTTGACGCTCACGATAATGCTCTTTTCAAGAATGTTGGTTTATCTCTTGGTATGTTTTTATACATTTTACTTCACTATGCCGAATCAAGGTTTGGTTTTGACAATGTTAGATTGTTCTCTCTGAAATGATACTAGGATGGAAGAAGGGCATGCAGTGATTTTATTATATAAAAAGCATGAGTCTGGTTGTATGAGAAATGTAAAAAGTGTAACTGGTACTATCATATTTGTTATGATGCTCTCGATTTCACTACATGTAGAACATGCGAAATCTGTGATATGGTTTCAGTAACCTTAGTTTAATGATTGCAGATGTACTCAAACACACCAGCAGATTTTGATTTCAAACTTGATAGGTAATTATTTCTTGTTTGCCTAATTTTTTCACTCGTATAGTATGTTGTTAAGCAAATGATAGGAGTATTTAAGTGATGCCCTTGCAGTCTTGCCCAAGGTTTTAACTCGTTGACCGACTTCGCCGAGCACCTTGCTACTGCTGTCGACATAGTATTCCCTGTTATACATGGCCGTTTTGGCGAAGACGGAGGAATCCAAGTGAGAATATGCTAAACTTTTGAAAAACATGCCAATACACATCTATGGTTATGAACTAATTTTGTTACATTTCAATGCATATTTTAGGAGCTACTGGAAAAATCAAATGTTCCGTTTGTCGGGACACGTTCTAGTGAGTGCCGAAAAGCATTTGACAAGGTAAACCTTAAGTTCCTTCCGTGCAAATTTGAACATTCAGTTCTAACTACTTGTTCTGAACTTTTTTATCTTTGTTGTTTCTGAATACTTTCAGCATGGTGCTTCTTTGGAGCTTGACAGACAAGGATTTGTTACAGTACCTGGGTTTTTAGTACAGGTAATGCACAATTGTAATTGTAGTTTTGCTAAAGTGTACATTATATTCTTCATAGTCTGTTTGCCTTTCTCTTAGAAGCGTAAGACTTTCTAATTTATACATTTTTCGTTAATAGCCAGAGATCCTTAAGTTAAGCAGTGCATTAATATTTGCACAATGGTTTTTTCAGGGAAGTGAATCAAAGGAAACTGATCTATCGACGTGGTTTACTGTAAATCACCTTGACAGCAGACAAGGGAAAGTAGTGGTAGGAATTTATCTTGTCGGACTGGAAACCATTATTTGATGAATAGTTCTTTGATAGTTCCAGCTTCATTTGGTAGGTCAAGCCAACAAGAGCAGGTTCAAGCATCGGAGTTGTCGTTGCTTATGGCGTTACTGATGCTCTTGAAAAAGCTAAGGGTATCATATCTGAGGTACGCTAGTTGACTTGCCATATTATTTTTCGCGACGCATAATGGTTTGCTCATCTATTAACACACTCTAATGTGTTACATACAACAGGGTATTGATGATAAAGTCCTAATAGAAATTTTTCTTGAGGGAGGATGTGAGTTTACAACGATAGTCCTTGACGTGGGTTCTGGTTCAGATTGCCAGCCTGTTGCTCTACTGCCAACGGAGGTACATGCTCACATCCTATCTGTGGATGGTCTTCTGTGCTATGATGCTATCTGACAATTAATATACCTTAAGCTGCATTGTAGTTACAAACTCGAAAGATCGTTGTACTGAATAAAGTCAATATAAACATCCTACACATGCTTAAATCAACTTACATATTGTCTAAATTCGTAACTGTCTAGTTCATGTTTGTGTTAATGTGGAGGTTTTAACTTGCACTTCATTTTCAAAACGTCGTGTATCTTGGAGATTGCAAGTTATACTAATTGTTTCCAGTTCTTGCATGTCTTGTGTCTGCTTGAAGTTCTTCGAACAATTTCAAACCTCATTGCTGCTGCTTTTGTTCATTCACTCTACCATTAGGTGGAGCTTCAAGCACATGGTAATGCTGATCTGATTGAAAAAGACGTTATTTTCAATTATCGGCGGAAGTATCTACCAACTCAGCAGGTAAAAGTAAATATATGCGGAACCAATATGGACAACTTCCTTGTCTGTGTATGATTTTACGAGTTGTCTTTTACCAATATACTTTCTCTGCAGTATATTATGATTCATTTGATTACTTTACAAAAACGCTACAGGTTGCCTACCACACCCCACCCAGATTTCCAGAAGATATAATTAGACATATAAGAGAAGGGGCTTCCTTGTTATTTCAACGACTTGGCTTACGTGACTTTGCTAGAATTGATGGCTGGTTTCTGCCATCTTCTGCTCATACAGGTGGTAAGTTTGGAACAACCAAGTCGGGCACAGTTGTGTTCACTGACATTAACTTGGTAAGCTCACTCACCGGATGATCATATGATACTTTCATATTGTGATAATACTGACATTACAGCATTCCTTTTCTCCCCAGATTAGTGGGATGGAGCAAACAAGTTTCTTGTTTCAGCAAGCAGCGAAGGTAATTATTCTAGTTGGTTTTGGTTGTTAAGACCATGCAAGTAGATGGCTTTACTGCTTTCTAACATAATGTACATTCATATGATTTTATCATGTACTGGTACAGGTTGGATTTTCACACTCTAATATCCTTCGTACGATAATCCAACGTGCTTGCTTGCGGTTCCCCAATCTCTTGGGATCTAGTATTATATCAAGTCCCTCTCTAGGAAAAGTACCTCCAAAAACTCAAAAGTCTGTTGGAAAATATCAAGATCGGAAAAAAGTTTTTGTCATTTTTGGAGGAGACACGTCTGAGAGGCAGGTATCTCTAATGAGTGGGACTAATGTTTGGTTGAACCTACAAGCATTTGAAGATGTAAGTATTCCGATTGGTCAACTTAAACGTATTATTATATTATGCCAGAACCTTTTAGAGTTTGATCTTTGACAAAATCGTATGTGAAGACTGATGTTCCATTTTAACTTGTTGATCACAGCTTGAGGTAATACCATGCTTGCTTGCACCTAACACCGATCAGGACTTGGATTCCGATACTATAAAATCAGGAGTAAACTCAAAGATTGTCTGGTCATTGCCGTAAGTATATATATATTGTCGTGCTTAAATGATTCTCTTTCAATGACAAAGTGCTTGAGTGCATACCTGGCTCTTAATTTGTTATGCCACTCTATTTTCCGTCTTTCCAACACACTGCTCTTTCTTGGTTCCCAGTTATTCTCTTGTACTCAGACATACTACCGAGGAAGTTCTTGATGCTTGTCTTGAGGCAATCGAGCCAGTCAGGGCTGAACTGACATCCCGCTTGCGAAGCGAAGTAATGGATGAAATCATGCAAGGCTTGAACAAACACAATTTCTTCAGAGGGTTCGACATATCTGATGACTTGCCTAAGCGATTTTCCTTGGATGACTGGATCAAGGAAGCAAAAGATGCAGGGGCAACTGTGTTCATTGCAGGTTTGTAATATGCAATTCGCCCAATGTTTCTGCATTGGTTCCGAGAGTTGACATTTTTGTTTTTGATCCACTGGGCAGTTCATGGAGGCATAGGCGAAGATGGTACACTCCAGTCCTTGTTGGAGGCTCAAGGAGTTCCTTATACCGGTGAGTTTCGTAGTCCAATTATTCTTTGCAGGAAAACATTATTGCATGCATCAAGCTGACAATGTGCTCTCAATTTCAAGGTCCTGGCGTCCTAGCTTCGAAGACATGCATGGATAAAGTTGCAACTTCTTCTGCGGTCCAAAATGTACGTTATCTGTTGAG
Organism: Plantago coronopus; assembly: GCA_036897195.1. Classification (NCBI taxonomy): domain Eukaryota; kingdom Viridiplantae; phylum Streptophyta; class Magnoliopsida; order Lamiales; family Plantaginaceae; genus Plantago; species Plantago coronopus. Next base: position 6,772 of record JAYMSL010005154.1, read on the forward strand.
ATTATCCTGTTATCTGTTGAGATTATCCCTGTTACAGTGAAATTTTTACTATTTGAGTAAAAATAGTAGCATGTGTTATTTGCTCAGTTTACCGTAAATTACATGGTTGAGTTTAAATATGTACCTCCTTGGCGTTAACAATTACAAATTAGAAAGTTATTGTGCAGCATATATAGCTTGCAAGTTGCAATGATTAGGAGTTTTCTTCTTCATAGATCATTTGAATTTCTAAACGGGAACCTGACACTTTTGTTAGCAAACAGCTTACAGAGAAAGGTGTCCTTACAATTGATAAGGACGTGCGCAGAAAAGAAGATTTACTGAAGACACCCTTGCTTGAGATCTGGCATGAACTGACATCAAAACTTAAGTCAGAAACGTTATGTGTTAAACCAGCTAGAGACGGATGCTCAACTGGAGTTGCAAGATTGCGGTACGTACGAGGCTTTTCAGATGCCACATAAATCATGATACTATAGTGTTCATTTATGATTTGAAGATATTGCTTGATTAATGCTGTATCATTGTTACACAGCTGTGACGGGGATCTAGCTGTGTACGTCAAAGCATTGGAGAACTGTCTTCCACGAATTCCACCAAATAGTTTATCGAAGGTATTGATTCGTATAATAATAATAATATGTCTGTCTCTTGATTGTCACAAATTTACCAGTTAGTCTTTTGTGAATTTTCTCAATGTACAGGCTCATGGGATGATAGAGATGCCAGTTCCTCCTCCAGAAGTCGTGATATTCGAGCCGTTCGTTGAGACTGACGAAATAAAGTTCTCGTCTCAATTCAGTGCTGGAAATAACCATGATCTTATGTGGGAAGGGAACAGCCGATGGGTGGAAATAACAGTTGGTGTTTTAGGAAAGAAGGGTTGCATGTGGTCATTGACTCCTAGCATCACTGTGAAAGAAACGGGAGATATATTATCCCTCGAAGAGAAATTTCAAGGTACCTTATTCAAAATAGGAATGCACGTTTCCTCTGTTTTGAACTTTTCTTTTTTGAATTGAAAAGCAATGTAACATAGTAATGTATTGATAAGCTCCATCAGGCGTCTCATTTGCCAATGATAAGGTTGTATTCGAATAGCTGCGATCGTTAATGAATCTAAGTTTAATGCAGTCAATTTTTTTGTCAGGTGGGACTGGTATCAATTTGACTCCTCCGCCACCTTCTATAATAAGGTCCGTTGTTTCCCTTCGTAAATCTTTCTTTCTCCTACACAGACGTTTTTGTCATTGCTATATGTAAATTACAATGTAAAGTTGTTAATCCGGTGAACTATTACAGATTACTCCAATAAATAAGGCCAAAGAACTTACTTTACGTTCATCGTCTATTAGATCCAATCTTGTGCATTTAACTCCATGTGCTATTGTGTGGCACCTTATCTTGTCCTTCATCTTCTTTTTCTGATTCTGATGCTTACTTTATTTTCCATAAACAGTAAGGAGGCCCTGGGAAGATGTAAAAAGAATATCGAACTGATAGCAAACACGTTGAAGTTGGAAGGATTTTCACGAATTGATGCATTTGTCAATGTTGATAACGGTGATGTATGTTTTCAGAACTTGAAGACTTCACATTGATACTGCTAAAAAATTCAAACATTAAAAATCTAACTGTTGATATATGTGTTGATAAATATCGACGACTGCAGGTGTTGATAATAGAAGTTAATACTGTTCCTGGGATGACACCTTCCACCGTCCTAATCCATCAGGTGACTTGATCATATGGTCTTTACGTTTTATCTGTAAAAAAATTGTCAGCATGCTGCTGATTAACTGATTATAAACTGTAAATGCCAACTCGCAGAAACAAGATAACTATAGCTCGATTCTGATTAGTTGAAGAAACTGTGCATTGATTCAGTGGTTATAACTTATACGTATTGATCGAATTTGTCAAATGTGTACAGGCACTTGCAGAGGAGCCTCCAATGTATCCTCACAAATTCTTCCGCACACTGCTTGATTTAGCATCTGAGAGATCATCCTGATCCTAAAGTTTTCCGCGTAATCTTTTCGTTGATTTCTTCTTCTCTGTCTGTACACGGTATTTTCTTCTGTAACCACCACTGATGTTGTATACTTGCATTGTATTCAACTACTCATCACACTGTACCAGTCATGGATCACAAACTCTCAATTGATTTGGAATTTGCTGCAGGGCACCACCACATTAATTTGGAATTGTCAATTTCAAGTATGAATGTTTGGTTGTATTTATTTTCCAGAATCCTTTCAAATTGTCTTATTTGATCAATACAAGTTGCTATTACTACATAAATATTCTTAGCTAGTGTGCGTTTCATGCAAACTAATTAGTAAATTTATCAAGTGATATGACCAAAGTAAGTTAGCCTGTGTGTTTAACGCAAACTAATTAGTCACTTTATTAGATGGTTCATGTGTGTTTGAGGCAAACGAATCAATCACTTTATCATGGGTTTAATTGTAGGCATTTGATCAAAATAAGATGGTTTGACTATAACAAGTCTGTTGAAGAAATCGATAAGTTGATTGATTTGAAAAATTATTGTCGATATATATTCTCTTGAAAGTAGGATTTAATTTAATTAACTATCCGTCGCCATATTTGCCTAATTAACAATGGATAACCTTATAAACTATCCAGACACCTTATCTTGTTTTGTTAAACGGCAAACATGTCACCACTTCACTCACTGAAATTGAAGGATTTAGTCTTATTTGTGCCAAAAGATTAGTCTTATTTGTGTCAAAAGTTCAAAAGTTAAGTATTATATGTGCTAAAAAAAGTCTTATTTGTGCAAAAAGATAAAAAAAATTTAGTCTTATATGTGTTTAAGAAAAAGATTGGATGTGTCAAAAGTTCAAAAGTTAGTCCTAATAATGTCACAACTCACATGGTATGATTCTACAGTACGATAAAGTTAGGCCGAAAATAATTTTGCTGACGCATTTTCATGCCGAACTCACAATGTGAATAGTCTAAAGTACAAGAACAAGATACACTAAGACCCTGCTCAATTATTAATCTGAAAATATTTAAATTGAGCTGATTTCAAAAATTCAAATATAAATTTGTACGCGCTGAACTGAACTCAATTAAACTGAATACAACTGAAATTAAGTTTCAAAAGCAACACCAGAGAACGGAAAAAGAAAGAACAGAACAAATCCTAATTCATATGCCTTAAGAGACTCAGAAAAAGATTCCTTGATAATGAATGTAATAAGGAAATTAGCAATGCAATCCTGCAAACAAACTTGGAGTAAATTGAATAGGCTGGGAATACTGTAGTATGGCTGCAGGCTTAGCCACAACAATGAAGTGAAATCCAAGGCACTGGCACATGTCACAACTTATAGAAAAGTGTCTCAATAATTGCTTCACGTGTGTGATGCGATTCTAGTTAAATTTATAGCACCCGGCACAGTTTATTCGATTGAAAATGAAAATATCAAATCAGCAATGCAATCATGCAACAAACTTGAGTAAATTGAAATAGGCACTGGCACAGCTCGCTCTCGAATCCTTCTCCATCTCTATTAATCTCTGCATCATGAGAAGAAGATAGAGGTAACCGTCTCCCCTCAACAGTTGAAGTAATTCATAA
>JAYMSL010005155.1:0-10387 GCA_036897195.1 Plantago coronopus
TTGTGAAGCGGCAAAAGTAATTAATATTAGAGAGTATCGGCCTGAGTGGCCAAGAACTTGCTAACGGAGTTTGGTGTGTTAGCTAACATATGAAGAGTGAACAGAGTGTTAGTAGAGCGGTGAGAAAAGTGTTTGGATAAGAGTTAGTGTTTAGTAAGTTTTAGTAGGGAATATTTAGGAGTGTAAGAGATGTGTAAGATTGGTGTAAGAGGTGGGGTATGTGTGGGGTAGGAGGAAATGGATGAGAGTGAGATTTGTTTGTTTTAATGTAATGTGATGTGTGGTAATGATTGGTTTAAGGTTGTTATTGTGTGATAATGATTGGTTGGATTGTATTGGGAATTGGGTTTATGTGTTGTAGTGTGGAGATGAGTATTAGAAGATGATAGTGAAAATTGGGTTCGGTTGTTTTTCCGATGAAGTTTTTTGTTTATTACTACGAACAATATTAATATTATTATTACCGGAATATTAATATTAATGAAATAAAATTAATTTAGATATTGGATGTCAAATCACCACTGATTTTGCTTGAGGCAGGCGTGCCAAAATGAACTAAGATTATTCTCTCCCTTCTTTGAGATACTTAGAAGTTAGATCGAAGAGAAGGAATAGTAGAAGGATAGACAAGATTATCTGAATTATAGGATGAGCCATTGAAAGCTTAATTAGGTTGTGCGTTTTTGGGCATTATCAAATTTTATTAAAAGCATTAAAAAGGATTATCCTAAAGATCTATGTTCTGAAACCCGGACCCGGCCTACCTATCGGGTCGGATTTACCCGGGTCGACCCGGACAACACAAAAAAATATGCAAATTATATATATAAATATCATTACCTATATATGATATATCTACACCATCAACATACTCATATTTTACCCCATAATAAATAATAATAGCTCAAGATTCCAAGTAGTTTATTTATTTAATTTTATAATAGAATATACAAAGTTCAAACATTACAAGTAACAAGTTCAAACATGTTCAAACATTACAAGAGTTCAAATACAATTACAAACATAGACAAACAATACAAGTCAGAAATACCACTTTCATTATGCTACTATTAATTTCCTCGTAGATCACTTTCATTTGTTTGCACATCAAAATGATGATCTGGAGACGACGCGACGACAAGAGGGAGGAGGAGAGGAGACGAAGAGATGAATTGGATTTGGAGGCGTGAAAAACGCTGTGGGATTTGTGAATGACTAAGAGCGAGAAGCTGATTTAAAAGGTAGGGTTTGTTTGTTTTTTGTTTTTAATTAAGAATAGGGTCAACCAGTCAAATCCCGGGTTTTTACCGGGTTGAGCGTTTTTTTAAGGATCACGGGTTTTAGCAGGTCGAGTGGGTCTTTTACCCGATTGGGCTCTGGGTCCTGATTACCCAGGTCGACCCCGCTGGTTTAATAACACAACTAAAGATAGAGAGATTATTGAAAGGATTGAATTAGTCATCTGAGAGGTAACTAAAAGAAATCAATGCACTGTGTTATTCAATTCCTTTTCTTGCGTATAGAAAAAAATCCAACGGACTGAGTGGTCAAGCACTCTACTCTGTTAAGAGTGCTCTTAACACACTTTTTTCACAAAAAATGTGTTTGGCCAAGCACAATACTAGCACTCTTAACACACTTTTATTCCTCCTATTTATTCCTTTCACACTATTACACATCTCTTACACCCTCTTACACATAGCCCACACTTATCTATTTTAAACACATACCCCACCTATTACACATTTCTTACACATATATTACATCCTTATAATATTCCCTACTAAAACCTACTAAACACAAATTCTTATCCAAACACAATTATCAATTCTCTACTAACAATTATTTCACTATTCATCCGTTAACTAACACAAAAACTCTACTAGCAAACTCTTGTCCACTCAGTCCGCAACTCTTCCAACTGCGATTAAAAATACGAATATAGCAATTCGATCCAGCTAAAAATACAAAAAACACCTATGCCAAAATAACAAACAAAGCACTGTATTCTTAATTTCTTTCCAATATTTCCCTCTTCATCCTCAACACTGAATTCCACTACCTTCCCGCCTTTCCGACACAAACAAAATGGCTCGCGGCGGCAAGAAGAAAGACTCCGCCGCCACCACTGCCGCAGCGGCGGCGGCGGCCGCACCCAACCCTGAGGCGGATGAGAGAAACAGGCTGAAGGATCTGGCCTTCGCCAAACGGATTCTGTCTCAGAACCCTCCGAAAGTGGGCCCCTCCAATACCCTCGGTCCTTCGAAGACGCTGATCAAGCACCATAGCAAGGATATCATACTCAGGAAGTCACAGAAGAAGAACAAGTTCCTCTTCTCCTTCCCCGGCCTTCTCGGCTCCATTTCCGGTGGCAAAATCGGCGAGCTCAAGGATCTCGGGACCAAAAATCCTATACTATACCTCGATTTCCCTCAGGTTTGCTCTATTGTAGTTGTGATTGAGCTGATTTTGCACTGCATTGATCGAACTTGTATGGTGTTGTACGTTTTGCTTCATGTATTGTACCTACGCTTCAGCTTGCTAGCAGCTGCTAGCCTGTTATTATCGTTTACTAGCTCTTGATCGTGGCTTTGATTAAGCTGATTTTGCACTACATTGATTGACTTCGACCATACAAAGTGTTGTATATTTTGCATTAAGTGTTGTACCTCGGCTTCAGTTTGCCAGCAGCTGTTAGCCTGTTACTATTTGCTAGCTCTATATCGTGGCTGTAATTAAGCTGATTTTGCAGTACATGGATCGAATGGAACTTGTAAGGTGTTGTATGTTGTACTTCAAGTGTTGTACCTCCCCTTCAGCTTGCTAGCAGCTGTTAGCCTGTTGTTACTGTTTACTAGCTCTTTATTGTGGCTGTAATTAAACTGAGTTTGCACTACATTGATCGAGTTCGACCTTACAAGGTGTTGTACATTGCTCTTCAAGTGTTGTAACTCCGCTTTCAGCTTGCTAGCAGATGTTAGCCTGTTCTTACTGTTTACCAGCTCTTTATGGTGGATTAAGTTGATTTTGCATCACATTGATCGAATTCGACCTTACAAGGGGCTGTACATTGTTCATTAGGTGATGTATCTTCACTTCAGCTGGCTAGCTGCTGTTATTTTTTATTTTTTTTGGAAGAGGGCTAGCTGCTGTTATTGTTTACTGCTCTGTAATTTTTGCTCTGCATTGATTGAGTTCGAGCTTACAAGGTGTTGTGCATTGCCTCACTTCAGCTGGCTAGCTGCTGTTATTGTTTACTAGCTCTTTAATTTTGCACTGCATTGATCTAGTTCGACCTTACAAGGTGTTCTACATTGCGCATAAGTGCTATACATTTGCTTCAGCTGTCTAGCTGCTGTTATTGTTTACTAGCTCTTTATCGTGGCTGTGATTAAGTTGATTTTGCACTACATTGATCGAGTTCGACCTTACAAGGTGTTGAACATTGTGCATTGATTGCTGCACCTTCGCTTTGACCTTACAAGGTGTTATTTTACTAGCTTTGTTTTATAGGTTGTAATTAAGCTACTTTTACATCATGCTTGAATAGTTGAATAACGAAAGAAAGATAGGAAATGCTTGAATTATTTTATTATATCTTGCTTTAGCTGGGTAGTGGCTAATTAATTAGCTATTACTAGTTCTATTTCATTTGCTGTTCTCGACTATGTTTTCCTTATTTTGTTGTGGTGATGTTCTGTTCGAGATGTTAAATTTTAGTTGGAGTGTGTACATTTCTATTCTAGTGACATAAGTGTATTTTGGAGTGGTATGGATCATGGAATAGTAGAATAGTTACACTTTGGAGTTTGGACATCCATGACCATCCAAAATCCAAATGGTTGTTTGACTTAAAAAAACTGCCGGTAGAAAATCACGTGAATAAGTCCACAAGGATATAGGCTATTACTGTCTCTTTGTTAATCTAGAAATTATTATCGGACTATGTTTTCCTTACTTTATTATGGTGATGTTCTATTTGAATTGTTTGGATATTGACTAAAACTTCCCATCTTATAAAAGATTTGTGGAATTTGGAGTGAAATGGGATAAGGACTAGTGTAGTTGTTTGCTACTATCTTGCATATCGTGGGATTGAAAGATGTGTAAGCATGCAATTGGCAGTCATACAGTACTTTTACTAGCTGTAGTTAAGGTTCTATCTAAGTTACTCCTGACGACTTTATATGTGAGTGGAAAACATAAAGGAACACAAGAGAATGAGTTCTCTTGATAAAGTTGATGGAAAGGACTCTACTCATTGAGTCTATGGTTGTGTTTTTCTTAATAATGCGTTTGATGAAGCAAGTGCTACTAAATAAGGAACTTCATAAAGTTCAGCTAACAGGGTTCAATTTATTAAATACTGCAGGGGCAAATGAAGTTATTTGGGACAGTTACATATCCAAAGAATAGATATCTGACGATGCAGTTTTCCAAAGGTGGGAAAAATGTGACATGCGATGATTACTTTGAGACTATGGTTAGTTTCCTTCTCGTTATGTGTCTTAAGATGCTGAGAAAGAACATAAGCAGGAAAAAAAGTCAGATGGGTTTTAGGACGATGATGCTTGATATTTTTGTCAGAATGATAATGTAAGAATGGGTATCTTACTCTTATACTTGCTTGCTTTTGTTTCTCTTCTTCACTATCAGATTGTATTTTCGGATGCTTGGTGGATAGGGACAAAAGATGAGAATCCTGAAGAACTACGTCTTCCCTTTCCTGAAGAGATGAAGGTTAGCTTTAATATACTTAATATACTTGCTCACGATTTGATATAAATGAAACTTTAACTTGAACTGTAGTTCTAAATACATGCATATCACTGACACAATAAATTGTGTTCTATCCCCAGGGAAAACAAGTCAAGTATGATTTCAAGGGTGGGGTAGGTGTCAAGTGTGACGAAACACAAACTTCCCAGAAAAGCTCCAAAAAATGTATGAAACGGAAGTCTCCTGAATCTGATCTCGAGGATGATTCAATAGATACTCCAAGTGACCTTAAAGAAAGGTAGTTACTCCAATCCAGTATTCATCTAGGACTCCCCAGAAGACATTCAATTAATTTCTTCTCTTAGCTTGCATGATAGTACGGCAATATTATGAACTGAAGGTGACTTGTTATTTATAAGGTGGTTAAGAAGCAGCCAGTTTTATAGCCTATGTGCTGCACTTGTATGCTAAGTTTCTTGTCAACCTAATACCAGACCTGTTGTCTCCTTTTGGAGCTAAGAGTAATATGGTTGAACTGAATATTGTTAATGATGCAGCTCTTTTCCAGCATCCTGTCTTGTTTTGTTTGAAGATTAAACGATATCTAACTTCTTCATCCAATGTTTGTCTGATGCAATGCTTTTGTGTGCCGCCTAGGGACCAATCCTTTGCTTGGTACCATTCGATTTTTTTCGTAACTTACAGTAGTACCATATGGGCAGAATGTATAACATATAACATATGATATGGTGGCAAATGAAGGATTTTTTCTTTCACCCTTTGTATCTATATATTATTCACAGGGAATACATGTATTTGCTTTTCCACTGACTGTTTGGGCCGGGGCCTCGGCTTCTTTTATGACAACTAATACCATCAAAAGTGGTAGCCTTGTTTTTATTGGTTCAAATTTTTGTTTCATCATGCCCAGTATTGGGTCTTTCAGAATACACTTCCCTTCTTGCTGTTCACCTATATATTCCTTTCAGATGTTGTGTCGACTTTTAGATGATTTTGTGTCAAAAGATAATAAACACTGCAGGCAGAGAAAAAACTCTTAGTAGAGCCCTTGTTCCATTCTGACCATATTGTACTTTTATGAAGAGTATTGAGCAATAACTCCACTAGTAGTTTATATGAACTACTTGTTCCAAATCCAAACTAGTGTGTGATAAGGCAGAGATGGGATTATCTTTTCCTTCCGCCATTAATCTGTAACTGAGTTATGTGCCTAATTACTTGTCTTGTCAAGCACTCAAGCTCTTCATTTTCAAATCAGTCCAGCAACTTAAGCGGCTATTATCAGTTTTGCAGAAGGATCATCTGGGGAGGGTTTGACTGGAGATGGAGCTGACATCTTGGAAGAAGAGGATGGCAAAGTTGATATTACAACAGGAGATACAAATATCCTTTTTTGTTCCTCCACTGCCTTTGAGTTGGGATTTTTCTTATCTTTCCTTTCTCAATTTCTATGCTCTTCTCAGTGTTTCTTTGTTTTTATATTCTAATGTGGTATGACTTGTACAAATAATTTCCATCTCCAAAAAGTGATTTCCTTAAGAGTGTACACAGAACGAAAGTTTCTCTCCTGTAAAGATTTTGATTGACAGTGAGGAGCCTGTTAAAGACGGACCAGCTTCAGTGAAAAATAAGCGGGGGAGAAAGAGTAAGGATGATTCTATTTCTATCACAAAGCCCACATCTCTTGTTCAAACAACACTATCGTCATTGTTTAAGAAGGTAGAGGAAAAGGTAATTCCTTGCATCTTTTTCCATCTCACTGGAATTGGAGATTATTATTATCAGTATTCTTTTTGAGGCGGTTAATGGTTGAGTTCATCATATAAATTCCTAAATATAGTGTGTAGTTCATCAAAGCAGTGCATGCATATTATACATTCAGCAAAACGGTCTGGCAGTTAGTTATGTTTCAAACTGGTGCTATTTTAGCATGTTTAAATAACAGTATGCTTTCAGGAAAAAGAAAGATTAAAAAAAAAGAAAAGAAAGAAGGTTTATAACTCGGAACGTTATCATTATTCTTCATACATCTTTTGAATAATTATGCCTTCACCTTTCCCGAATGAAGATTTCACACATTAAATCTAATTTTCTTCTAACACAATTATCGTGCACTATTGATCTTCTTTTACAGACCTCCAAGTCAGCAAAAGTGGTCAACAAAGTTGAGGTACGAGAAGCCGGTAAGTCTTTCTCATCTGCTCTCCTTATTTGATGTCCATTAACCCAGTTGGCCGCATAAAGACTTCAATCCTCCTTGAAGCCTTTATTTAATATCTAGATCCAGATGAGTTCTGCTGCCTCTCGTAGTTGTGTTTTTGTCAAATTCTTTAACACATTCTAGACTATTATCACTCAGAAGATAATTAGTTGCTCGCCAATGGCTATGAGAAAATTCTCCGCAGAGAGCAGAAACAACGAATAATTAATTCATATTTGCAAAATGGGACTCAACCACAACTTTTAGCCTTAATTTATAGGCAAAGAATTGAACCGAAACAAGGAAATAGGTGAGCTAAGTCCATCTAAAATACAATTATGAAATGTAAGAAATTCTGGATGATAATATGAAATAATTCAAAGCATTTAGTCATATCCTAATCATCATCCCTTGTTTACACTGTTCCCCTGGCTTGAAAATCTTTCACTCCTGTTTGAGGGCAAGAACTGAACTGGGGGATGTTGATGGAACTCTTTAACAAGTCAACAACTTTCATATTAAGATGTCGTTTCCAATAAAGGAAATATATTGTGGAACAATTAAAAACCCATCTGGGCTCCAAGTTCTGTTCCTTTTCTTCTTATTTTACTGATATGTACTAGTTCGCTGAGGTATGAAGCTTTTGCAAAATGTTGGACCAACACATGACATGTCTGTAATATTCAATTTGGTATATAAGTTATGGGTTATATATTCTGATGAATTCCTTTTGCTTGCTTTTGGATATATAGAAACTGTAATGAAGGAGCAGGAGAAGAACCTTAAGGTATTTTTTCCCCTTCATATGTACCACCTTGTGCTCTTTACCATCACTTCCAGTCAACTTTTATCTCATAATGTTAGCTCTGTATGTTGCTAAGTGGAATAGGTTTTTCTGTTTCCATTAAGTTATTATTGTTTTGGTCATTAGTGAAAGTTCTTTCGATTTCACGACTTTGTTGTACTTTTATGAGATTATTGAACGTAGTTAGCAGGATTTATAACTGGAATGTAAGTGTCTTTTACATGAGATGATACATGAAAGTAGGATTGAGCAGAAATATTTAGGATAAACTTCAACAGTCCTGTACTTAACACTGATTAATGTTTAATACCTAAAGCAAATGTGTGACTTGTGAAATGTTCTTCGAAAAAATTAACCCTATTGGTCATATAATTTGCCGCATGTGGGTGTCAGGAATCTCATATTTGTGCATGCAGTCTTCGGCTTCTTGTTAGTATCTAGTAATATCTTTTGCTAAGACGTCTTGGAAGGAACGAGTACTTAATTTGCATGTCTTTTCAGGAGCCGGAGCTTGTTGACTCTGATACTGTCTGCCAAATGAAGTCAAAACGCAAAGGTTCAGGCAGATCATCATCATCCTTGGGTAAAGTAAAAGCTGATTCAGAGTCCCAATCTGATCTCATTGATTCATCTCAGGTACATGGGCCTTCTTTACTCGGAAATTTTTCATTTGCTGCCCATCACTGATATGTTGGTACCAAGCTTGCCAGTTCTTGATGAACCTTAGGTTGTAACCCGAAACATGTGAATTGGCACTCGAGTAGTTAGAGAAATAAGCAGCAAATTGTGTTCTTATTGAGCCATTTCATATGCAGAACTGTTGCTAGAGTTCATGCATCTGAGTGAAATTTATTCACATAATATTTGCATTTTCCATGCCTCTGCTGGTTGTTATTCTGACAGGATACACTTCTCACTTTTCACAGAGAGAAGAACATAATATTTGCATTTTCCACTATTGCATTTATTGTAATTTTGTTTAGTAGGTATATATACATCCTTACAGTTTCTATGAATCTTGCAGCTTGTAGATGACGACATAGAAGAGTTCTCTAGCTCATCAAAGGTCTGCAATTCTATCCAGTCCCAATTAAAATCTTTCTTACACTAGTGATACTTCATTTCATTCATGTTCCTAGTAGGGAAAAATGGGTTTCCTTCCACAAAGTGTCTCAAAATCTTGCATAAATGTGCAATTGTGGCCTGCAGTTTTGGACTTCGATTGTCCTGTCCCTAAAGTTTGCACGTTTCCAATTTTACCTCCGAGGTTTCAAACTGACAAACTACTATTTTCCCATTGGCATTTATTTTAGTAACCTTTACAAGGGGCAAGTTACATTGAGCTTCAAAACCTTCATAGTAAAAATAAAATAAATCCTTTTATGCTTAATTTCGATCATGAATCATAATAGTAATTCAGTAAGTATTGTGATTGTTACAGGAGGAAATGGATGAAAGTGATGGAGATTGGTCTTGACTGCATCGCTCTGCTAACAGTGAAATAACTAGGAAATCCAATACATTGTTGCGAGTTACATCACATAGACACATACCCATTTGTTTCGTAGGAAATCCACAGCTGCTAGTGTTTGGGACTCTTTCGAACCCACATAATCAAAAGTGCATCACTCATCCTTTTTAACTTAATCTTTTCTTATTCCACCTTAAATTCAATTCTGTTAATTCAGTTTAGTTCATAGATTTTCAGACGAACTGAACACGCCCGTATCCATGCTTTAGTGACCTTATCCACCATTCTCTGGGCTCTAGTGGCGATTGTTGAGTTTTTTCTATCATAGCTACTAGTTAAGTATGTCATTTTTTTAATGTATTATTGTTGTGGGCCTCTGGCCTCTGGGTAGGTTAAACCGTTAAAGTTCCATTTGATTAATGTATATTTTGTTTACAAGTTGATGGGATGAATATACGCCGGAACCTGTGTTGAACAAAAAACGACTACTCACTATGTCCAAACAGGCTAGGCTAAAAGCTTTACTGCTGTAGTGCTGTTTATTTTAATTTTAAACTTTTAAATAGTAGTCGGTTAAGGAGTTGGGTTAAGCTCTTAATTTAGTACAATAGTAAAAGTTGTGTTTGACACTAGATTAAGATTAAAAATTTAACTCTATTTTCATATACTCAAAACTCCGGTTATTTTGAATTAAGAAATTCCGATAACTGCAAAATATAATAGAGTTCCAGTCAGTATAATAATATTGACACTGAATAAACGGTGGTGGTACACAGTTAGACAGTTATCAGCTGCTGATGAATCTTCCTTTGCTTTGAGCCTTTGACACTAAGTTCGGTGGAGTTGAATCTAATGGTTGATTATATATATTGCCTCAATTAAGGCTCTAGGCTCTGTTCTTTTCAACTTAAGTTCAGATCCATTCAAATTTGGTTAGTTCAAATTTGTACTGCACTTCAGATCCATTAAGTTCAGTTCAGTTTCGAAATCCTCAGTTGAAAAGAACAGAGTCTAAGTTTGTGTATTTAATTAATACTCCCTCCGTCGTAAAAAACATTACCCACTAGGATTAGCGTGTAGTTTAAGAAAATAAGTTAAAGTAATAGAGTAAAAATGAAAAAAAAAGTGGAGTAGGTTGATTTTTGAGAATGTATAGTGATAAATAAGTGTA
>JAYMSL010005156.1:0-10385 GCA_036897195.1 Plantago coronopus
TGCGCCCAACAAAACACTCCAACAATACCACACCGAGCGACCACACATCTCCAATGAACACATTGCATCTGTCCCGTCCCAGCTTAAGGGGTCCAGTCTGTCGGGCTCATGCTCCAGTACCCAGGCCCTGAATATCAGTAGTACTGCATGTTCGTTCCTTGTCTCGACCAGATTCGATCACTCGACTGGCTCCAAAATCCACTATCTTAACTTGGCCTCTTTGATTAATCAACACATTCGATGGTTTTATGTCATTATGCACAATTCCGGACGAATGCAAATCTTTCAGCCCTTTCAGGACACACTTAGCGACATCGAAAATCAGTTTCTCAGACTGTCCTTATCCCTTGATTTCTTTCAATACATAATGATCCAACATCCATGTACTCCAACACAATGAGTAGTTTTCTATCCACTCTCCTGAACTCCTAGTCCTAGACACTTCACTACATAATCCGACTCCACACTCTGCTGAATATTTGCCTCGTGTCTAGCATCATCTTCTCCACACCAGACTTCTTTGACAACATAGTTAACACCAGTCAGCGTGTCACGTGCCTTATACACCTCACCACCACTATCGCGTCCAAGAGATCTCGAGATTGGATGTGCTATTATCAAGTACAGCAACTACTTGAAGAACAACAACTTGCCGGAAAAAAATTGGAAAGGGCAAAATTGTATTACTTAAACCGTAAAATATCGTATTAATTGCAATCGCTGATGATAATGAGGGGTACTTGGTCAGACGAGGAATCTCATGCGGCAAGGGGAGGTTCAATGGCTTCATTTGACTCTTCTTCCAGTGACATCCCTTACTCTCCCATAATGATTAGAAAGATCATGACAATTCCCATAAACATTAATTCCCTCTTATAATGTGTACGAGCGGTCTGCCCCTGGCTGAGAGTAAATTTAGATTATCTAAGCCTAATTCAGTTATCTAAACTGCTATCTTGTTTATCTAAACTATCTAAACAACTATCTTCTTGACTAGGTATAGATATAGGTAACCATTTATACTATTATTATAAGTCAAAACAACTAAACGATTGACTAGTTTTTTTTATCAGTTTCCTGATTAATCTGATGTCACACCAGAAAGCAAACACAATCAGAAACATGTATAGATATAGGTAACCATTTATACTATTACTAGTATTATTGGCACGCGAATACTCGCGTTCTTGTATTATTTATATGTTGAAGTATACGTAGTATTTCAATATTTATGTAGTTTAATATTTATATAATTTTTTATTTTATTTTTGGTTTTTCCACAAATATTTTTTTTATAAATTATAATAATCACAACTTTTGATCTAATAACTACACTGTATAATTATTTCCAAAGTTAAAATAGGGGAATTAATCAAAATCAACTTTTGATATTATTACCTACCTTGAGGTATTTTTAAGTTAGATAAATAGTACTACTCTAAAATAAGTGATCGTAAAAAAAATTAGAAAATTGGTGTCCAAACTCCAAATGTGTTTAATTTTTAGATAGCTAGTAAGATATACTAATGTGAGAGATATAAGAGAGAAGAGCTAAGGGAATGTCAAAAGTAGTTAGATGGTTAAAGTTAGGAAAATGGTATCCCAGCTCCTTTCAATGTGTTTGCTTTTAAATAGTAAGAGATACTAATGTGAGAGATATAAGAGAAGGGATTAGAGAAAGTTAAAATTAATTAGATGGTCAAAATTACGAAAATGGTGTCCCAACTCCTTTCAATGTGCTTGATTTTAAATAGTAAGATATACTAATGTGAGATATAAGAAAAGGGATTAGAGAATATCGAAATTAATTAGATGATGAAAATTAAGAAAATGGTGTCCCAACTCCTTTCAATGTGTTTGATTTTAAATAGTAAGAGATACTAATGTGAGAGATATAAGAGAAGAGATTAGAGAAAGTTAAAATTAATTAAATTGTCAAAATTAGGAAAATGGTGTCCCAACTCCTTTCAATGTTTTTTATTTTAAATAGTAAGAGATACTAATGTGAGAGATATAAGAGAAGAGATTAGAGAAAGTCAAAATTAATTAGATGGTCAAAATTAGGAAAATGGTGTCCCAACTCCTTTCAATGTGTTTGATTTTAAATAGTAAGAGATACTAATGTGAGAGATATAAGAGAAGGGATTAGAGAAAGTCAAAATTAATTAGATGGTCAAAATTAGGAAAATGGTGTCTCAAATACATTCAATGTGTTTGCTTTTAATAGTAATAGATTATAACTCAAAACAACTAAACCATTGACTAGTTTTTTTTTATCTGTTTCCTTATTAAGGTATAGATATAGGTAACCGTTTATACTATTATTATAAGTCAAAACAACTAAACGATTGACTAGTTTTTTTTTATCTGTTTACTGATTAATCTGCTCTCACCAGAAAGCAAACACAATCAGAACCTCTTATCCAGGATATTAGGACCAGAAAGCAAACACAATCAGAACCTCTTATCCAGGATATTAGGAGCAATATGTAGGGGTTCCAGAAATGCAGTCTCACTTTTGTCTACAAAGAAGCCAACCATGTTGCAAATACTATAGCTAAGCATGGAAGTAGTTTCTCTAGTATAAATCTTATGAACTTTCAAAACAATGTGTATAATCTGATTTGTAATAGCCTAAGACTTTTAATCTGGGATGTTTGTCCAACTTGGCTTGTTGAGACTATCCAGCAAGATCAAGTTAGAACCTTTTGTCGTGTGTTTAATTCTGATGTTAGGATTAGAAACTGGAATGCTAGTAGTAATCTCGGTAAATAAGGTTGGTTAGCCATGTAAAATTAACCTGTTTTAATGGAAGTTTCCTGTTCAAAAAAGAAATAGAACAAAATTTGAGAGTTACACCTATTATACAATCTCAAGTTCTTAACGTGGTTCATAATATAATTGCATAGAGTTTTTCATGAATATATTTTAAGAGTGATCTGTTGATCAAAAAGTCAACACACATTGTCAATATAAGAGTGATTCGTGAATGAAAAGTAAACACACATAGTCGAATGGGGATTTGGATTAAGAAAAACATACTCATAGTCGAAGGTCCAAGACGAGTAGACAAAAAAAAACTGTTCCCTGTAAAAGACCGCAGTCCGGTAATAACCAGCCAAAAGCAACAGAACATCTACATGTTTCTCCTATACGAATTTTACTTCATTATAGACTATGATGTGTTGGTTCACAAAGACAGTCAAAAACTGATATCGAAAATGGCCTATTCGAGTTAAGATCACAACATGAAAGTTTTATACAATGGTTACAACTTACACCACCAAGTTCGACTGCAAAACTCAAGAAATGAGGTAAAGGGGTCGGGTGACTTCGGAGATACATTGTTAAACAAGTTACACTTCGTATGTAAAAAGAATACAGTATTATGAAGGCCACGAAGATTTTCACGTTGAGGGAGAGTTAATATGCCATCTGCGCCCCGCACAGAAAAATCATAACATACCACGAAATTGGCTCCAGGTGAAGCCAGGACGACTAAATCTTCTTTATATTTGATGAAAGATGCCCCATCTGTTCAGTGAGCTCTGCCATTTTCTGAGAATTGTCCCAACCATTCTCCAGCGGCTTTGTTTCACTTTCATTTGTTAGTTCTTCACTCTGGGTTGTGTCCATTCCAGAGTCAACGGGAGGTGGGCTGTGGGATAAAAATTTCTCCCAGAAAGAATCACCTACTTCAGGAATATCGTCCAGCAAGGAACTATCCCATTCAAAATTCGGATTTGGAGAAAGTGCACCCAAATCTAGCGGAAATCCATCGCTCATTCCCAGGGACGGACTCAACGATCCTATTGCCTCAGCATTGGGTTCAGGTACCATCCCGGTAAGTTCTGGGATAACAGCATCTGCTGGGGCCAAGGAGACCGGAAGCAATTCTTCAACACTACCTAGATGATCAGGGCCTGGAAATTGATTAGTCATACTATCACCAGGTGCTCCAGTGAACGGAGACCGGCTTTCAGAAGACCCACCTGCAAGTACTGAACCAGATGTCACATGTGAAGTCCCAGGTGCTACATTTCCCGGAACCTCTTGAAGAGTCACTCCAGATACCTGATTTAATGAACTACCACAGTCCATAGCAGTTGGCTCGGACAAACCCTCAGCTATCAAAAGACTGTCTGTTGCATTTCCAAAATTTTCTCTTCCAGGAGATGAACCATGTTTCATAATCTGTCTCAGCATTGCTTTTGCAGCTTCGTTCATCGAAGGTTTGTACTTAACAATCTGCCAGTCTGGGCCCGTAGCATCAGCATCTGTGAAATCGTCATGTTTAAGTCTCCTTTTCTTGTTGGCCTCTGTTATTCTCCGACCGCCATCATTCGGCTGTGGCATGAACTGTGCAAGAAATCCAGGGCTGTTGACAGCTTTTGCTAGAAAAGACATCATTTGCTGTTGCCTCTGTTCCATGCCCTGAAGACGCTGTACCATTGTCTGTAACTGCCCGTCGGTCGTTTGTTGCTGCTGCCTTAGCTTGACAAGCTCATTCATTAGGACATCTTTGTCCCTTTTGAGCCTCTCAACTTCTTCCTCCAGTCCAAATTTCCCAACTTCCACACATGCATTAACAGAAGTCTGACCATTTATTTGCTGCTGCTGCTGCTGGGGATGGTGTCCATGTGCAGGTTTTCGTCGAGTGATATTTTTAAGAAGGTGTTTCTGTCCTCTTAGAAATCCCTCATTGGCAAACTCCCAACGGTCAGGATCAACCTTCCGGAAACCCTGTTTCTCCACAAGATGTCTCAGTAAGTAATAAGGTGGTTAAAATAGGCTTATTGTAAGTTTACAATAGATAGAAAACAAATACACTGCAATGAATATAACAATAAATTTCATCTACATTTACAGTTAAAAGAATCAAATTCATTAACTCTGGCATTGTAGAGTCAACTACTAGTATATCACTAACTTGTTACTACAATTTACAATTTGAAAAGGCCACTAGCTCAAGGACATACAATTACTAGCGCTCCTTAAACAATGAGTAACAACAAGTCCATAAAATGACATGATGCACTTCTCACCGTTCAGCTTATATAAACATTGGCAGTACGTAGCAAGAAAGATACATGGAAGTCAACTGATCTTATAACAAGAACTGAGTTCTTAGCTGTATTGCGTTGAGAACAAAGACGTTTCAATGACCAAACAAGAACCCAAAAGAAGAAAGAAAAAAATTTAGCATCCTTGAGATATTCTTCAACTCGGCTATGTCAAGTGAAGATCTGCAGGTCGTCTTCTGGAATTGGATTCTACAAGTTGACAGAAAACTTCAGTTAATGCCTAAAAAACCTTGTGATTCGTAGGTATGCAAATTGTGCCTTCACAATTTGACTTCATTATTTCGGTCCTCCAATTAGTAGAGATATAATGCGATTCAGTCTCGTTATGGGGTTGTTGAGAATCATAGTGTCGTGTGTAAGTAAATGTGTTTGTGTTGAAATATCAGAGGGACATGGGATTAAAGTGAGCGAAATAAGCTCCATTCCAGTAAGATTGGAAGACAAATACGTTTAGAATATAGTCTAACAGCAACATGCATAAGATAGCGAATGAAGAAACCAAAGGAAGACGGAATATATCTTAAAATTACCCCTTCATTCTCTCTGTATCTTCCATTTAATGTAAAATGTGAAAGTAACTGATCGAAACCGACTCAAGAAACAGCAACTACTTAGCTACATAGCAACACACATGGTTGACCAATAATTCTAATGAGGTCAACTGGAATCATCAAACACGAGAAAGCAATGGAAAGCAAGATCAGTTTTTCCCTTAAAATATACTGGTAAAGGATAAAACTATGCATATTTGTTCCTCTGAACGGAAATTAATAGTGTTTTTATACGGTATATAACTGTGATTCTGTGAACAAACAAGACATCTGGTCCCATAACTCAAAAATTACATTGGCCCCTCTTATTTTTCTGTCATCTGTACAAGTGCATGCTCGTGCATTCTCCAAGTGAATGTTAGATAAACTAATAATCTAAGCCTATTGAAAGAATTACAAATCAACATTCTTAGATATCAAAGTATAAGTAGTCAAGCGTAGGAAGTAAAGTATTTCACAAAATGGAACTCCTGGTATGAATTTTTTAAGTCATATCTAAGAATGAGACGAGTGTACGGAGAATTCAGCAAGACCCAGATTGAGAGCAACAGAAATCTTTTGACATAATTAGCACCGGAATAAATCCAGAAACCACGTTGCAACAAAACATCACCTCAGTATTATATTTAGACAATCAGACAGTTTTAGTTTTTAGCAATAGATTCTAAATCAACCAGATACTTGATCAACCTATATTTACAACAACCTACCAAAGTCTGTAAGACTAACATTACTATCCATTCCTACAACTGCACCAAATTCATGTCACAAAATACTCTATCTAAGTATCATGTACTAAAAAACGGCGCGTGTTAACAATAGAATCAACACATGACATCTTTAACCAACTAGGATAAATGTCAGTGTCAAACCAACTATGAATAACGTAACAAGAATTCCAAGACATGGATTCACATAAATATGATTATTCTATGTCCCAACCATAGCTCTAAAATCACATTAGACTTGTCCTAGACTATCTTCGTAGGTGATACCAACAATTAAATACTTGTGTGGCCTAAACATTCCAGCTTTGTACCTCTATTATTCAACTAGCCGTGCCGGAAGTATAGGATATCTCTAGACTAGAACTAAAGCACATGCAGAAATTCATTGACAAAGTATGAACTAGCACTGATTTTCTCTTGACAAAAAATTGAGGTATCTAATCATATTACTGACTGCAGCATCCCTGTCAGCAATGATCAAAATCCTTCGGCTATGAATTCAGGTCTTTTAACTTATGTCTGTCAAAAACATATCCAGACAGCTGACTTAAACGTAGGTGACTAATGCGTGCCCTAAATTGATGTTCTAATGAGTATCACTAAATTAACCAACCCCTTCCCTGGCAAAATTGCACAAAGGCTACAAGTCAAGAGCATATCTTCAAATCCTTAGATAAATCTCAGATTAGATCAACCCAAACACAGCAAAGTAGCAGGATCATTTGCGTTAATCGAAAAGAAACGAAGTAAAAAATAAAAACCTATCCACCTGAGCCATGAAGAAACATAGAAGAAGAAAAATCACACATACATATGTATTGAGCTGGCGAACGAAGCTGGAGAAGTTATTGTGCTTGAAATACTTGGGCAGCAAGTCCCTGGCAAACTCAGCAGAATCCCAAACCACAAAGCTGTTGTCCGTGGCGCTCCAGGAGACTACCTTATCCGTGCTCGGGTCATCCACCATGTCGTATGTCTTCACGAGAAACGGCGGCGGGCCGTTTGCCGCCGGCATCGGAGCAGGTGCAGGGGCGCCATTGCTGGTGGCAGAAGAAGTTGAAGTCGAATCCATTTGAGCTGGATTGGATTTCAGCGCATGTTCAAATCTAATTTAGGGTTTGTGCTAGGGTTGGAATTGAAAAGAGGGAAAATGAAGCCCTAGAATATGGGAGGTAGTAGATTTGAGAATCGAAATAAAAAATCAGATTTTTGTTCGGAGAAAAATGATTGTTTGTTTGACGGAGAGAGACTGAAGAGGAAGATTGTACGGCCACTGCCACTGGTATAGACGAGAATAGAAGGAGCGATTAAAAAGGGAAGACACTTGTAGTAGATCAGTCAACCCGACCCGGCCCACTTGTACAAGGGTCATTTTCTCCAGTTTATGCGGGCTTATCCGGGCTTCCCTGTTGGGCCCGACCCGACCCATAGGAGTACTTTACCAGTTTACATCCGATAATTCTCATACATCAACGGGAATTTAGATGGAGATGGTAAGCCGATCGGGCTCTGGTAGGTAGATATCCGATCTGTAGATTCGACGCGGGTAGCTTTTGCGTTGCTTTGTTAATGATGTGCTAGTTTCCGTAGAATATGTGTACTTTGAGCCTCACATTTATTTTTAGTCGTGTATAATTCAAACTTTGTGGTAAATAATTCGTGCGAGAATTAGCGTATTTAGGTAACGGTCAACAATTTAGCATATAGCTTTCACTTAGGAAAACCTAGCACTCATTAGTTAGGCTGCCCTTTCACTTGTACTTTAACTGCAGGAAGTATCTTCTAAGGTTAGGGTCTTAGGGACCTTATGTTATACTAATATTCAAAATAATAAAATCGTTGGAAACATATTCTATGAGTAAGAATATAATAAAACTATTGACAACGCGCATTTAATATCACTCATCCTTACAGATGTGTGAACGCGATCGGACTAATATGTAATCAGAGTCGAACAAATCAACATAATTACACTTTACAGTTGAAAATAAGATTTTTACACAATACTTTTGGTTTTTGGATGATTTCTATCATTTGACCAAAATCAATTGAGTTTATATAGAAAATAGAAAGATTGAATCCCTCAAATTCCTAAATTGTTGCATGGTTGAAGTTGCACGTATTACACAATAAATTTGTTAGAAACGGCCTCCATTAAATTAAATAGGGACGGGTAGATGTATTAAGTAAATACGTAGTATTTTTTTCAATTAAAACGCTAATATTTATTAAGTAACTAGGCTTTTCTTCATCTTATGACATAAATATAAAAGAGCACGTTTTGTGATAGACCTTAGATATATAGTTAGACACGTCTTATGTTGTGTGAGGGGCGGAGTATTTTAAGAATTTTGGGTGGGGTAAAATGTCAAAATTCTAATAGTTCAACAAAAAAATATGAGAATGTGAAAATTCAGGTAGGGCGACAGCCTCCTCATGCCACCTGTCTCTACCACTGGTTGTATGTTAGACTATCTATATTAAAATATAAACATAGGTGTGATGTTTTACGACATAGATTGTGTCTTTCCTATAATAATAACGAAGACGTGACTACTAATAAATTAATGTCAGTGTACTTTATATACACAAAGTCTTGTGTAGTACTGTGTTGTTTTGAACACGATCACTTGACTAAGGGTATCTCCAGTAATCCAACATCAACTCAGTCATATCAACATTTCAATAATCTCACCTCAAACTCAAAAAAAAGTAATATAGAAACAGAAGAAAAGGAAAAAAAAGTGCAAACAAGTTGAGGCGATGAGCTCAGGCGCCTCCAGGAGCACCTCATCACTTGAGCTCATTAGCTTAAGATGAGTTGGACTTCAACCGTTGTTGGAGCCAGCCTAACAATGTAAAAACTTGAGAGATACGATTAATTTTGAAAGAAAGAAAATGAATGATATTTTAAATTAAAACTCTAATGTGCCTAATTAAATGTATTTTCTCTCTCATAAACTACAAAAATACACCTTAAAAATTAAAATACACATGTTTCAAATTAAAGTAATTTTGTTTAGTCACATCTATAATGTTCCTTCGTCCCTAAAAAAAACTTTTCTCCCAAGGGATTTTTCCACTAATAATCTTTGCAATCAATTCTTTTTTATATAATCAATTATTGAGAAATATGTTTAATTAATTAATTTATTTAATATGAACTGTTTTCTTTTTATAGGTCCAAAATGTTTCAAACATTTGTCACGGTTCTTTTAAACCTCAGTACAATTTTATTTATTCATGGCGTATTACATGCACTACCCCTTAAATTTGCGTCTATTTCAAATATCCTCCTGGATTTTGAAGAAATACATCCAAACCCATCCATCAGGCCATTTTTTGTGTTGACCAACTGAAAAATAAATCAAAAATAAAATGTAAAGGATTGTATTGCAATATACTAACTTTAATTTATTACTCACTTGTTGACAACGAAGTGCAGCTCAATTGGTAATACGCTTCACTTCCAACCAATAGGTCGGGAGTTCGAGTCACCCCTTATCATTTAAAAAAAAAGTTATTACTCATTTGTCTCAAGATTTTTACAACATATAAAATTGACCCCAAATAATTTTTAAACTACACCCATAATATTTGTTATTTATAAAAGAAACCCAATAAAATTAAAAAACAATCCCTACAAAATATCCAATTCTCCAAACCATACCCCATAATTTTTTAAAATTACAAAAAAAAAAAAACTTAGAAGTGGTCCATCAATGGAGGAGCTTGAAAAGCTCCTCCAGCTCCTCCTCCATTGTTTTGGAGGAGCTGCTGCTCCTCCAGATCAGGAGGAGCTTCGAGCTCCTCCATTTCGGCTCCTTCAACCCGAACGGCGGAAGGGTGGTGGTGGTGGTGGAAGGTGGGTTGTGGTGGTGGAAGATGGGGGGTGGGGTGTGGTGGTGGTGGAAGAAGGTGGGTGGAGGAGGAGGTGCGTGGTGCAATTAGGGGGTTGAAAGTAGGTGGTGGTGGTGGTGGAAGAAGGTGGGTGGTGGTGGAAGTTGGGTTGGGGAAGAAGA
>JAYMSL010005157.1:0-10385 GCA_036897195.1 Plantago coronopus
GGGGGGTGTGGGGTGCACTGTGAGTGTAGGGTGTTTGTTCCTATTGTACCCAGACTCGGCACCAATACCCGACATGGGTCTGTATCCAGATGTCGGACACGGCTTTTTGAATGGAAAAAAAAACCTCACTATGTAGTCTACAATGAAGTGTCCCATACACACGACCAGGTGTCAAGTGTCCGGCACAGGTATGCAAGGGGAATTGTAGAGTCCGGGTAACCCTGGTTTGTCCGAGATCACAATTTGATGATGATAAGTAAAAGGAACAATCACAGTCAAGCTTATAATTTGTTACCACCCATACACCGAGTCTTGTTCTGTATCTAATCTTTCTCTAAGACTCACTAAAAACAACTTTTCTATTTTTGATCTCCTTTTCACTGCTTTTGTTTGTGGTTCATGCTACCAGTGCCGTGAGATTGTTTTGGCAACGGACATGTTATTACAAACTTTATTCAAGTTATGCGTTTGTGCTTGCAGGTCATACGGATGCACATCATTGGTTTCGTATTGGTATTTTCTGTACCCATGATTCTGGCAGTAATGAACTTAATGTGGTTCGGAAAGATCCTCAAAGGTTTGAAGAAGACTTTAACAAAAAAACCGTGAGGAAGGCTAACCTGTCGTTGACTATAGAGATTTACGGCCTTCCTGATATCCTATCGATGTTCCTGTTAACTGGTCCGTGTGAAGGTCAAAGGAAGAGAGACAGGGAATGGCAAAATAGAATTGTATGAGCCTTCACAAGTTTGTTAAATCTATACTTGTAAATGGTAACTTGAAAAGCCATATTTTGGTACTGTTTAAAGATCCTGTACCTGTATATCTCATTGTAAGTTTGCTATATGAGTTTTGTAAAGGGAAAGATACAAAAATTGGACTTGGTAACAGGGTAGCATACAGTTAGTCTTTTATGCGTCTTGCTACTCCGTTTTTAGTATGCGTCTACTCTAGGCAGTAAAGTTCAGTTCTTGCCGTTCCTCTGACCCTGTATGTATCTGTATGCAAATTTCGAAGTGAAATAGTTTGACTTGCTTTTCGTCTCTGGCGTTTGGATTTTGAAACTCAGATCTTTTTAGGTTGATAAGGTGGAAACTGGAAATGTTTTTAGCCTGCTGTAGGATCATTAAGAAACAACTCATGTATTCAAAGCAAACATTTGTCCTGAATTAAAAAAACTCAGCAAATTACAAGCAACCTTTCCATCTGAAGGGAACAAGAAAACAGAAAATGATGGACACCACAACCATATGACAAAAGCTAAACCAATCCAGACTGGACTAAGGTTTTTCTTCATTAAATTGCACCATTAGATGCAAAGTGAGAGCATTGCATGCTCCTTATGTTTTCTGAAGCCCATGAGTAACAGCAGTCACAGCACAATCAGCAACCTGAAACCCAATCCTCTCATTCTCCAAATCATAAACAACTTCCACATTCTGCTGCTGAAAGTTCCCGAATATCCCAGCCGGTCCAGAATCACTATCATCCATGCTTTGGAATAGTAAACACTTGACCACGGAAGAGTTACTCGGAGCACTCATTGCATAGAATGAGTTACCGTGTGGTAATGTAAGACTCACATTGTTCAGGAAATGGAGCGTTATCAGTGGAAGATCATCCTCCAAGATACTGCTCGTCAGGCAAGGAACTTTGTAACAGAGATCAAATCCTGACCGTTCCTCTACCTCAATGGCCCGAGGGTAATTTATAACGGACTGAAGGACTGATAGGAGTTGGCCATAGAACGGCTCTGGCAGGTGAGTGTAAGTAGTACCAGAATCTATGATCATGCCTCCATTGCCTGAAGAATCGAACTCCTGTAAGCTCAAGAGCTGTTTGGAGTCTGCTGAGATGTTACCCACAGTAACTGCCTCAAGGCCAATGTAGTAGAAGTTGGGGTACATTGAACTTTTGAGCATAGGAGTGAACTGCAAATTCTCTTTAGAGGATATTGCTAGCTCCCCTAGAACTAAAGTGCTTGACATATTTGGATTATTGGCAAATTTGAAAGGCAAGAAACAATGAGAAAATCCTTTATGAAGGAATCCCAGTTGTGAAGGGAGGGATAGTGATCCTTTTCCGAATCCTGCGATTCCTATAGGTTCTCTATATGTTGAACTAATACATCCAAAACTTAATTTGGGAACTTCCCTTGTGGAATTTCTGTTGTGAACTCTAAGAACATCTCTTGTAAGAGTTCCTGTGACGATTCCATCGCCATAAGTGTAGGCAAATGATGGGCATGGCCTACCACATGTCGATTTGACCAGTGTACTCAACGAGCAGCCTGCAACAATGCAAGTATCGTAATTGTTATCCGAGCTATGAATATCCATACAGAATTGACTCGAACATGAGTCCCTCAACGAGGATGATGACCTGGAAGGGGAGAAACTAGCTGTTAACTTGTTGTTTCTGTAGTAGTCGCAATCTATGCATTCGAAAGAGAGGTTTCCACAGGGCACCCAAGTGAGGTCACTTCCAGTGTCTAGGTACACTTGGATGAGCTGTGGGGGTGTGCCTAAGGTGAGGGATATGATGTATCCATCTCTTACTGATTTGAGTGGCTCTATAACATCTGCCATTTCTGATGGTTTTTGAACTGGAGTGGAGGACATTGATGTTCTTGAATGTGATAAGGGCAGGATTAGTGAGTGAGGGTGTTTGATTTGGGTTGCATGGGACTTGTTGGAGATTAAGACTGATAGAAATGTAATGATGAGGAAGAAGTAGGTTTCAATGTTGAAAGGCATGGTGGCTTGCATGGTCTTAACTCTTATGTACTTGTAATTAAATCTGCAAGTATGAATGCTTAAGCTGATGTATTTATAGAGATTTTGAGTGAATACATTTCATTTTGTATTATTAGCTTTTGTATTTATATTTGAACTTACTACTCCAACTTATGACAATTAAGGTGTGAAATTAATATATAATCTAAATATTCTTTACAACTCATGAAGTCATGATAGCTATTTACTACCCCCTTTCTTTCTTTTTTTTTTTTTGCAACTTGCATTCATGTTTAAGAGAATTTAATATTAGAACTTGGTTTCTTTTTACTTTTTTTACCTCATTAATTAACACACTTGATTTAATTTAAACTTATAGAGTGAGTTGAGTCCAAAATTTTTTTTGATATTTTAGAACTTACACAAAACGATTTAATAAAGGGACACCGGACACCATTCTTTTCTCAAACCATTCATCCCTCACTTTGTGATCTAAGTGTTCATGATTTCCATGGAGGTAACAATTTTATGGATTAATACAATTCTTTTCAAACCATCCACCCAATTATTTACCAAATGCGTGTGAGAACTCATTCTTTTTTAGTCATTCATTATTAATCATTCTTTCAGTAAGACATTCGATAACACAATTGTTCAAAATCGTAAATGAAAGAAAGTTTATCGAACTTATATCTTTAATTCAGAATCATAACAATTAAAAGTGTAATACTTCTATAATTGTGGTATAAGGCGAATCCAAGCAATGCCAATTTATATAAATGAGCCTCATTCAAATCGGTGAATTTGGTTGGGCATGACTTGAACCTTTCTTTTAAAGGAAAAACCATATCACGTATCGGGCATATCACATATGTACATCGTTAAAATCCTTTCATTTTAACCCTTCACAACGTCTTAGCATTCAAGACCCTCTCAGCACTACCACCTCATTACTTGTCGTTTTGAACCCAATGTCTTGGCATGAAACATCACTCGATTCACTACTTTATTCTGACAACATCACCTATACAAATACAATCCAGCTAGACTAAACACTTTTTAAGTTTTAACCACCTCAAGACTTAACACAATGAACTATTTACCTCTGATGATTAGTTGATAACTCAACGGGCTTATGTTGCATGGTGAGTACCATGAACACGTGTAACAAGAAAGTGGAGAGCTAATGTTGAAAGAAACCTTGTGTAAAATATGATTGAAAAATAAGTTAGAGGTAGAAAAGGTTAGTGACATAGAAGAGGACAAAGGTTGTCAAGTTGGAACGATACCTAATGTAGAAAGACAGCCAGCTGAGTTCCCTTGTATGGATATAAAGACAACATTGGCTTCCATTCAATCTTTTTCAATTAACAGCTTTATTAATTTTAGGGTTATAATATAATATAAAATCAATGGGTGGGTTATCAGAGTAATTGTTAGATAACAAAACAAAAGTATCCTATGATTTTTTAGTTTAAATGATTCATTTAATTGCCACTAACATGCACGTTTGGTATGCATTCAATCACCAAATTAGACATCCACCCAACAAGATGAACTATGCAGGAGCGGATCTAAAAACAAAAATAAAACAATGTTACCATCCTGCCTACAACAACAACGTTACACAATCTCACATAGACTTGCAGTTCAACGGTAAAACTAGGACAACTCAAGTTGTGTACAGTCGGTGAACTTCGTACGTAATGTTTATCCCAGAAGGTATTTCTTCCGTACAGACTTGGTTTCAGTTAAATTATTGACTCGTAACTTCTTGACTGTTGACAAACTAGACGAAATTGCGACCTTGTCTCGTCACTTATCATCACACAATTTTATTGACATTTAACTCAGTTTGGAGTGGGTTTGAGTATATCATTGGTAATTTTCACTTAATTGTTTCTCACAACACACAAATATACATATAAAATCAACTATTTTCTTAAGATAAGTTCTAAAAATTCATTTTCCAATCTTATCTCAACTCCGGTTACAATTCTTTGATTAATTAAATTTCTTAACTCAACATGTTCAACTCTATTAAACAGTCCCGGTTCGAATAATGCAGGGGGCACAAAAGTTCTTCCGTTGGCTCTAGAAACGGGTCACACATTCGAACAAGTGGCTGGTTTGACCAATTCACAATGGTTTTGTTTTGTCGCATATTTAAAATTATTGGTTGAACCGGTTCGACCACAGTTTCGGGTAGACTTTGCAGGCAGAATAGATTGGGAAGGTTGGTGATGTGGTGGTGACGCCAAGTCCCGGCATGAGTTTGGTGTAAAAGTAGAGTTATTGCTATTTCCGGAACAATATACCACTACTGCTAATGAGAAGATAATGATTGAAATACTTAGCCACTTTAAAAGCTATATTTAAACTCTTAATTCTACATTATCAACTGTACTTGTTAATGTATCTTATAGTTGCATATATATAGTTTTCTAAGACAGATCAAAAGCTAAGTTTAATATATAGTTAAGATAAAGAATAATGGGAGATGATGCAAACATCATATTCATAGGACAATGAGAGTATCAGTAATTGCCTTTGCACTATCAGATGCCACTTTCTTTTCATCGTCATCTTCATTATTCATATACATTTCGAAGAATCTTTGAAACTTGAACAAGTAAACATACTAAACAACTTGGTGTTGTTCTTAGAGTTGTAGCAACACTAATAACAACTCTAGTATGTAAACGTACATGAGAAACAATCTTCTAAACCTATGTAAAACAAATATAGTAGCGGAAAGTAAAGTAGAAAAGATGTAAATTTTTCCGGCAGTGCTTCTGCGGTTTGAATGCTCTATGGCAAAACCACTAGATAAAGATTTTTCTAGTACGTACAACAATACCTTCCTCTCGAATCTCTCACTAGATAAAAGCAAAAGATGATACGCGATCGATCCGCTCACGCCTAAACCTCTCCCTTAGTTTCCTAAGCTCAAGATTATAAAATCTGTGTAAACACAACAACTAAGAATCCTAGAATTCTCAAAGATAGTTGCTGTTAAATTGTTCTAAAAAGTGGTAACTAGTTGCAATGAACTAGACTCATATACACTAAGTGAGTGGTTGCCATTGATTTTCACAAATAATTTTAACCTGCTTTTACTTAAAGTGGTATAAAAGTGCTTTTGATAATAAGTTGTAGGTGTTTGCTAATTAAGAAAAAAAGCAGCCTGGAATGCTTTAAACAGGAAAAAGCAAGCCTTGGGATGCTTCTAAAAAACAGCGGTTACCTGCTTTTTTTTAGAGAAGCAAAAGCAGAAGTTGTGAAATAAAACACTACAATTATACTTTTTTTTTTCCAGAAGCAGAGAAGTGATTTTTTTAAGCAATCACAAACACTAGCTAAGAAATCGAAAGATTTGGTATTCGAATTCTTTTGGAATTTTGTCTTCAAAATCTTGTATGGAAATTTCCTTCATCGAGTTCGTCACTTCATTAAGTTTGCTTTAGGTCATTCTCCATTCTTCTTTAGATTTTTTTCATAAATACTTTGTAATGTCCTTCCTTACATTTTCACTCTTTTTGTGAATTGCACGTTTTCCATAACAAGGTAGCTTCCTGCAAAACATTTAAACCACAAATATGAAACTAGTTACGTTAATTAGAAAAGGTAAGACATAAAATAGTAAAACTATCTCTAAATACAAAGATACTCTAGCATATGAAAACACTGTAAATTTACGTAATTTGGATGTCTACAGTGTCATCATGATTATCTTATAGTTATTTGAAAATGTTATGAGTGTGCTGATATACATCTTGGTCATGGTTGTTCCTTCTCCAATGGCAGAGATTTTGATATTGAATCTAGGAGGCAAAGATCTCATAGCCTTCATGACCAAGACTTTGTTGCTTATGGTTTCTCCAAGATTTTGAGATTCATTGGAGATGTCCATCAGCCTACCTTACCAAAGTACTAAGTCTCAATGTTTTCATCTTCTTTCATCCTTAGACTTTCAAATTTGGTGTTCAATAGCCTTATCATTGTCCTTTACACTTGCATATTCCCTTTCTATCATTCATTATTTTTAAAGATACACAAATTGATTTTTGCATTAAAAATTTGTACTCTGACATTGACATCAGATAAAGTGTGAGTCCGAGAGTTTGCATTGTAAAGACCTAGAGTAAGTATTACCTAATTTAGTTTTAAGCCTAGTAAGCAGATGATGCGGTTTGAACTTACCATAATCATAAGGTAGTACAACGGAAGAGGAACAGAGTTGCAAATAAGAAGTTTAATGTTCAAGCCTTGTAAAACGTAAGTTTAGGTGTACGTTTATATTTAGTTGATAGTTAATTAATTTGTATATTGTAATAGTTTTCATGTTTCAATAATAAGATAGAAAAAAAACACACTTTCCATATTTGGTCAACAATGGCCACACAAATGGTAGGGATCAAGATTCACACTTTTCAGATATGTAAACGTATGGTGACCATGTGATATTTGATAAAAATGGTATGAAAAATGTTTTACATGAGAAACATAGGATCAAGTGGGGTTGCTCCGTTGTATAT
Organism: Plantago coronopus; assembly: GCA_036897195.1. Classification (NCBI taxonomy): domain Eukaryota; kingdom Viridiplantae; phylum Streptophyta; class Magnoliopsida; order Lamiales; family Plantaginaceae; genus Plantago; species Plantago coronopus. The sequence goes on from JAYMSL010005157.1 coordinate 7,274, forward strand.
GTCTATCAGTTAGTACGGCAATTTTAATCACCACATGAATTATTCACAAATTAACAAATTTATATATACCAGTAGTCACCAGTAGCTAAATCACACCCAACTCAACTTCTTTCTAATATTCTTTCGAGAAAAAAACTTCTTTCTAATATAATGGAACTTGCCATCGTCAACCAAGTTTCAGCTGCTCCAGATGCAGTTTCACGCCCGCTTGCGAAATTTCATCCAAGTTTATGGGGAAATCGTTTTCTTAAACACGATACCCAACTCGTCAACCAGGTTCAATTCATAATCAATCTCACTCGTCGAATCACATCATATATGTACATGTTCTCAAATGTTAATATATCCAGTTTTATCTATATATAATAATAATAATAAATATGTTTGATATTTAGAAATAATTTAACACGCTTAGTGTGGTGTCTATATATATTTTCTAATAAATATACATTAATTTTTAATGAAGTTTTTGTTTTGGTCAAATACTGGTGTCACTTCAAAGATAATATGAACCTGATTATTTAAGTAAGTTGACATGATGGAAAAAAAAATGCTCAAACGTGATTACCTGCTATTACATATAATTGATATGATAACCTAGACAAAAACCTGGCCGGTATTAGGCCTGTGTGGGCAGCCTCCCCGCACAGGGCCCTCCGTTTTTTTTTTCTTGTTTTGGCCCACGACCAAAAGCCTAAACTTACCTTAAGTATTTAAATGTATAGTTTAATTCTGTTAGAGTAGCCAAAAATGTTTTCCTTTGAAGAGGTTTCAATGTCGATACTTCTTTAGCCCTTTTTAAATATATTTTTGTATATATTTTTATTAAGATTTTTTACTTAGATCCCTTTACAATTTTCGTACAAGGATTTTGTTATATATACTTTTATTAAAATTTTGATTTAGGTCCCTTTACAATTTTCGCACAGGACCTCTGATTCTCAGAGCCAACCTTCGACAAAAAGTGAATTAAATTTAGAATTACCGGACCATCAAGTCACTAAACCGGACCTTCGGGTCACCAATTATTGAATACTTATTATATTGTTTAATATGTTTAATACATACCCAATTTAAGCTTAATGGTTTCTTTTCATTGGTTTGCTTTTACTTGATAATCGATCAGGGTAGAGAGGAATGGACGAGAAATGCAGGGGATTTAATCCGAGAGTTGAAGAAAGAGCTCGAGGATGCTACAAAACTTCCTAAACAACTACTGCAGCTAATTGACAGGATCCAGCGATTAGGCCTTGGATACCATTTTGAACAGGAAATCGACCAGGCATTGTTCAATACATTCGAAAACTTTGATGAGTTTTGCAAAGACAACCTTGATTTACACAGCATTGCTCTTACATTTCGCCTCCTTAGACAACACGGACACATGATCTCCTGTGGTACGTAATATAGGTTTGAAACTTGCTTGCTAGCTAGCTATATATAGAAGTATTAGTTTTGAGTCTTTTGACATATTTCAAATGCATGTGTCTTTGTGCAGAAATATTTGAAGAATTTAAGGATGACAAGGGTAACTTCAAGACATGTCTGAGTGATGATGTGGAAGGACTGTTGGAATTTTACGAAGGGTTTTTTACCACCCAATACATTTTTGGGGATCAAATTACGAACAGAACATGCTTTTATTCATAATTACTAAACGGGTTACGAATTACTATCCACTACATTTTTTGACCTGATTTGTAATTACAAGTGATCATTTTACATTCTAGGCCCCTCATCTTCAATAGCCATATAAAACAACCCACACACGTGACTACAAATGACGTGGCATTCTTACAACCACATACACTTTCACTCCTTCAGTCCTTGACCCAACCTTTTCAATATATCAGTACAGTTCCTTACAAATTCATTACCCACAAATTACATCAATCCTCCAAATTCATTACCCACAAACCCTAGATTTCAAATTTTGAAGTATGAGAAAAAACAAATTCAAAAACAATAAATTTCCAACACCATCGGCTCAGTTGCTACGCCGGTTCCGAATCCAAGCTTGCCGTCATCCTTTCCTGTGGATCTGAAATGAGTGGCGGTGACGGCGGCGGCCATCTAAGCGGAGGTGCGACGAAGAAAAATTCGGGAGGGAGATGAACTGGATGGGGAAATATGTGAAGAAAAATATCCAACTTGAAGAAATAATATATTGATGATGAATGGATGAGAAACGGTGATACGCCTGATTCTATCTCTCCATTGTTGATATCTTTCTAGTTTTCTTTTCTACTTGTGTAAATCTTTTTGATTAATCGAGTATTTAGTACAGTTGAATTAGTAAGAAATAAAGTATGTCTATGGCCGGCTTTGTTTTGTAATTTAATTACAAATGGAATGAAATGTTGTTTGAATCATCACTTCCTCATTTACTGTTTATGACCTTAGTTTTGTTAATGAGAGATTGTAAAAGGATAGTCATCTCAAAGAAGATAGAGTTGAAAGAAAAATGAAGACAAATTTGGAGTGTCGAGATTCAATTTTAGACAATTTTAGAGTGTTTTGATTCAAATACGAATGTCTTGATTCAAATTTAGATTGTCTAGATTCAAATAGAAATGTCTTGATTCAAATAGGAGTGTATTGATTCAAATTTAGAGTCTCTTGATTAAAATAGGAGTGTCTTGATTCAAATAGGTGTTCGATCAAAAAAGATTCAAATAGGTGTCTTGACTCAAATAGGAATGTCTTGATTCAAATTTGATTCAAATTTAGAGTGTCTAGATTCAAATTTAGAGTGTTTACATTCAAATAGGAGTCTCTTGATTCAAATTTAGAGTGTCTTGATTCAAATCAAATTTAGAGTGTCTTGATTCAAATAGGAGTGTCTTGGTTCAAATAGGGGTGTCTTGATTCAAATAGGATTTCAAATTTAGAGTCTTTTGATTCAAATTTAGAGTGTTTTAGATTCAAATAGGAGTGTCAAGTTTCAAATAGGAGTGTCAAGTTTCAAATGTGGAGTATCAAGATTCAAATAGGAGTGTCAAGTTTCAAATGTGGAGTGTCAAGTTTCAAATAGGAGTGTCAAGTTTCAAATGTGGAGTATCAAGATTCAAATAGGAGTGTCAAGTTTCAAATGTGGAGTGTCAAGTTTCAA
>JAYMSL010005158.1:0-10385 GCA_036897195.1 Plantago coronopus
ATAGCGAACTAGATGTTCGTTACTTGCTCTGTTTGTTTCTTCACTGATTCTTCGTTTAATCTTGTCAATTTCTTCAACTAAATTCACTGTACTCTGAGATTCCCCCTCAAGATGGGAATGGATATCAGTAATTCCCATCTTGCTCAGCATTAACTTCATTAATTCTGAAGAAACAGCTTTCGTGAAGACGTCTGCGAGCTGTGATTTGGTGTGTATGTATTCTGGTTTAACAATGCCTGTCTGCACCTTCTCCCGTATGAAATGTTGATCAACTTCTATATGTTTCGTCCTTTCATGAAATACTGGATTTCGTGTTAGATGTAAAGCTGATTGATTGTCACAAAGCAACACAGTCGGTTTACTTATGTTGATTCCAAAGTCTCGCAGTATAAACCGTATCCACATGACTTCACAAATAGTTTGAGTCATTGCTCTATACTCTGATTCAGCTGATGATCGGCTTACCACTGTTTGCTTTTTAGTTTTCCAACTGATCATAGATTTGCCAAAAAAGATGCAGTAACCCGTCAAGGATCTCCGGGTGTCTTGACAAGCAGCGTAATCGGCGTCAGAATAAGCTAATAACTCCTGGTTTCTTTCTGCAGAGAAGAGTATACCTTGTCCTGGACTTCCCTTTAAGTACTTGACAATGTGTAAAGCCGTTTCAAAATGCCTTTTGGTCGGGTTTTCCATGTATTGACTCAAGATATTCACTGCATAGCAAATATCTGGTCTTGTCAAAGTTAGATACAAAAGTTTCCCAACAATTTTCCTATACTTTGACACATCCTTCAAGACTTCTCCTTGTGCAGACAATTTGTGATTTTGCTCAATCGGCGTGACATATGGCTTACAACCAATCAAACCATATTCTTGAATAATTTCCAAAGTATACTTTCGTTGACATATATAGATTCCAGACTTAGCTCTTGCTACTTCCAAACCAAGAAAGTACTTTGGTGAACCAAGGTCTTTCATCCTAAAATGAGTCTGCATTTGCACTTTTACTTTATCGATTTCTGTCTGATTACATCCTCCAATCAGGTTATCATCTACATATACTAGTATGCAAATGATACCATTCTTGGTCTGTTTTGTAAAAAGTGAATGATCATGTTTGGACTGATTGAAACCAAGTGCTAACAATGACTGGGTGAATTTATAGTTCCATTGCCGTGAAGCTTGCTTCAAACCATAGATCGATTTGTTAAGTTTACAAACCAGGTTATTGGATTGAGAATGTGATGATTGTGATGATAGAGATTCCCCCTTAATACAATAACCGGGTGGAAGACGCATATAAATGATTTCTTCAAGATCACCGTTAAGGAACGCATTATTAACATCCATTTGACATATATGCCAGTTTTCTTGAGCAGCTATAGAGAAGAAAAGTCGAATGGTGGTGTGTTTAACTACTGGACTAAATGTCTCAGTATAATCATAGCCATACCTTTGAGTGAATCCTTGGGCAACCAAACGTGCTTTGTGTTTGTCAAGAGTCCCGTCTGCCTTTAATTTCGTTTTAAACACATAACGACATCCGATTGGTTTAGCTCCTGGAGGAAGATTAGTAACAGTCCAGGTGTTATTATCTTCCATGGCTTGAATTTCAGCTTGTATAGCTGCCCTCCAGTGAGGATATTGCATTGCCTCATTAAAAGAACTAGGTTCTTCTAACAAGGATAAAGTGAAGATGAACTGGCGATGTGATGGTGATAAGTTATCGTATGTGATATGATTTGTGATAGGGTGAGAAGTAGAAGACTTTGAACGTAATGTTTCACAATGAAAATCAAGCAAATTCCGCGGAATTTGTGAAATACGAGTAGACCGACGAATTACAGGTGATTCTCTTGACTGTGATGGTATATCATGTGCTAAAGATTCATGTGATGAGTCTTCATTAGAATGAAGTGGTGAAGACCCTAAATCATTCAGATTATTGTGTGGTGAAGCATTATTTGCTGAATCTGGAGTATATGAAGGAGTTTGTACTGCTGGAACAACAAACTCATCAAACCAAGTTGGATCAGTGTGATTAGTAAGATCAATAGCAGCTTGTGTATTAGTATGAGCATAAGGAAATTCATCCTCACAAAACTTAACATCACGTGAAGTGAACACTGTATTTTGTTCTAGATCATACAGCTTATATCCTTTGACTTGTGAATTATAACCAATAAAGACACACTTACGAGACCTTGAACCAAACTTGTGCCGAAGTTCTTGTGGAACTAGAGCAAAAGCTAGGCAACCAAATACACGCACATTACTATAACTTGGTCTTTGATGGAAAACCATTTCAAAAGGAGTACGTTTATTCAACACGTCTAAAGGAGTTCGATTGATTAAGAAGGCGGCAGTTAAAACTGCCTCACTCCAAAAACGTAGAGGCAAATGTGAGTGAAAAAGAATGGAACGTGCTACGTTAAGAAGATGTTGATGTTTTCGTTCAACTGTACCGTTTTGTTGAGGTGTATAAACACAAGACTTTTGATGTCGGATACCGTGAGCTTTATAAAACTCATCCATTTGAAATTCGAGTCCATTATCACTTTGTATAACTTTGATTGTTGTTGCAAATTGTGTTTGAATGAGCTTGATGAACTCTTGTAAAATAGCTCGTACATCAGATTTGAATTTTAAGAGGTAAATCCAAGTCATGCGAGAATAATCATCAACAAGAGTAAGAAAATATTGGTGACCATGTAAAGATTGCAAAGAGAAGGGACCCCAAATATCACAATGCATAACATCAAAACAAGCACGAGTCTTCTTAACATGAAAAGGAAAAGCCTCTCGTCGTTGTTTGGCTTTGAAACAAACCTCACAACTAGAGAATGCTGAACTACGAACTACACTACTTACCCTCTCAATGGCTTGTAACTTATCTAAAGGTATATGACCCATTCGATAATGCCAGAGATGTTTTCTTACGCTACTTGGAACATGAGAAATATGCGAATAACACGAAACTTGAGAAACTTGTTGCTGGACTTCATCACTAACTTGTTCATCCTTCACACACGATCTTGGGAACTCAACACGAAACAAACCCTTACACCTGTTTGCCCTTCCAATCATCCTCGAAGAGAATCGAGTCTGGATATAACAACAATCATTAGAAAACAGAAAGTCTATAACACCTTCATGTGAAATTTTACCAATAGAGATGAGATTTACTCTAAAGGATGGTACACACAATACATCTTTAAGAATCAAATCTTTAGTTATCTGAATATCTCCCTTGTGTGTTACCTCAATACGTGTGTGGTTAGGCAGCTTGACAAATGATTGGAATACTCGAACATTATGTGTGAACAAATCAAAACATGAAGTGACATGATCTGTTGCTCCAGAATCAATGATCCAGATAGAAGTATTTGTGATTTGTGAGTTCGTTTTTGAAGATTCTTGTGAAATGATGTGACTGTGTGAATCATTTGAGCTAGGGTTAGAAGACATACAGAAAGATTCTTGTGAAGTGATGTGACTGTGTGAATCATTTGAGCTAGGGTTAGACGACATACAGAAGATCTCAGCAATAGTTAATGCAGAATTAAGTTCAATACCTGCAAAAGCAATGGCTTCATCCACCTCTTCCTGAGTCATATGGTGGATCTCACCATCTTCAAACCCTTCATCATTAACACAGCCACTGTTCAAGACATCAATGACATGCTTAACCTGTTGCGGAGTGTATTTCCTTCCATGCTCTACAGCCTTGGTCACCTCTTGTTCAGCCTGCACATTGTGAGCACTAGTGCCTGAGTTAGTCGACATGTAGTCCGAATGGCTTGAACTAGCACTGGAATTCCTTCCTCCTCGGCGACCACCTCGAACTGTAGCACGACCACGAATGGTGTAAGGAGCAAATGAAGGTGCCTTTGTAAACTTGAAATCCGCTGGAAAGCCATGAATACGATAGCACGTATCCACCAGATGTCCATCTTTCTTGCAGTAAGTGCATTTCATATGCTCTTTGTCCTTGCGCTTGCTACCATGATTGAAATGCATGGTAGAGCTCTCAACACCCAGATTCATAGGAGTACGAACCTGCCTTTGCCTTTCTTCCTGTAGGACAAGAGAGTAAGCCTTGTCAAGAGAAGGAGTGGGATCCATAAGGATTATCTGTCCCCTCACAGTCTCAAATGCACTAGTCAGACCCATTAAAAACTTGAAAACATTATCGACTTCTTGAATTAAAGTGAGATCATGTAGACTCTTGCATTTGCAATTGCCACCGATACATCCTGGATTGGATCGATAGTTCTTAAGCTCAGAGAGCAAACCAGTGAGACGAGTGAAGTACTCGGTGACTCCAAGAGAACCTTGGACAAGAGTAGCAATGTCATGTTGTATCTGAAAGATACGGACATTGTCGGGCTGTGAATAGCGCACTTTAAGCTTTTCCCAAGCCTCACGTGCAGTTCCCCCATGGCTTATAGCAGTAGCTATTTCCGGAGTGACCGAATAGATCATCCAAGCCAAGACCAAAGAGTTGCATCTCACCCAAGCCGGGTAGAGAGCGTCTGTATCAGGTGGTGCTTCTAGGGTTCCGTCAATAAACATCAGTTTGTTTCTGACAGAAAGGGCAAGGGTGAAAAAGCGATTCCAAGTTTGATAGTTATACTGGTTCAATGGAGGTGTGATAGCAACTGCATTAATCCTATCATTGGGACCAATGTAGTAGTGACTGTTGGGATCAGCGCATGCAGCAGAGTTGGCATTTTCTGGTAAAGTGTTGTTGTTGGTGGTGAGAGGCGTATTGTTGTTGCTGTTGGTGAGTGGGGTGCTGTTGTTGGTGATAGGGGTTTCATTGTTAGTTTCTGCCATTTCAGAGTATTCTTCAAGCTAAGTGTGAAGAAGATGAATGCAGAACTGCAGTATTTATAGACAGATGATACAAAACAATTGAATGGATAAGGATTGATGATTCAAAGAATGACTCAGCACCAAACAGGCGTGAAGGAGCAAAACAACAAAAGCTCTGTGAAATTGTAACAACCCTGAATCAATTCTGCAACAGAAATGCAGCTGGATGCAGAAAAAACAAGAAGGAAAGCGACAAAAGAAAAGGAATCAAAGGTACAACGACCTGAGCTCTGAGGCCATATCAGAGATTATGCGGAAACGAGAGAGACAAAACAATGCTGAAAATGGTATTCTGCTATATTGATCAAAATCAAATCCCTAAATTACTTTACAAATTAGCTACTTATATATACTAATCTCAAAAGGCGCGAATCCTATCTATACATACACAAATTACATCAATCAACTGTATCTATCTCTAGTACGCATCAAAACGCGTTTAAGCCCTAACAGAAAACGTAAGCATCGAGTTGTAAATCGTCGTGATTCGTTGTTCTGATTTCTAGGTTTAGAAACCCTAGCTGTATCTGATTTGGGAATGCTCGCGCTCTTATGTTCTTTGCTCATGCGCTCCGTGCGGCGGTTATAGCGAACTAGATGTTCGTTACTTGCTCTGTTTGTTTCTTCACTGATTCTTCGTTTAATCTTGTCAATTTCTTCAACTAAATTCACTGTACTCTGAGAATCTCATCTAAAAGCTCGAACTTATAGGAGTTGAGAAATCTAGTCATATATATAAATTCTCCAATAGGAGCCTGTAGGCGAAACAACCCGCACCACCAGAATGTAGACCGATTCTTGCTCTGTTGCTACTTGCTCTACAAAATGCAAATTCTCAAGTTAAGAATGATCTGATCTTAATCTGCGAACTAACATTTACCAAGTCTAACGAACCGTGCTTTCCGCTCCCGAACTAAATCGCCAGTTGATTTCCTTTCAAGAATATTTAGTTAGGAAGTTCTACTAGTAGAAACTCTATGCAATTATATATGATGGGAACCGACACAAAATATTCGTCTAAAGAACTTACTCTTGAATAAAATTTAGTTAATATGATTTCGGCCAGATGACCGTTATAAATTAATTTTATGAATAGTTTACTCCTAATTAATAGAGTTTTATCTAAATGGTCTAGCGGTAGAGTGGGCTAATTGATTCCGATTATAAGGCCGGGGTTCGATTTATTTATTGTACAAAAAATATTGAAGAAAGAAAAAAAAAAAAACAAGAGTTTTGTCCAAGTATAGTTCTAAATTGAAGACTTATCCAACCTTAATCCGCGAACTAAATCTACCAAGTCATATTAATTCGCGCTTCCACCTCCCAAAACGAATCGCCTGCAACTTCCCTCTTCCTAAAACCAGAACACAAGCAGTAGCAGAGTACAAGGATAAGGCAATCCAAAATCCGAATTCACTTCACCTCCAATCAGCCATGGAAGCTGCTTCTCTGATCACCTTCTCCACCTCCAAATCCCACTTCAACACCCCCTTATCCACCTCCGTCCGCCAACTCAATAGGACTCCACGTTTATTCAAAGTGCAAGCTGCTATTAGCCGCGCCAAGAAAGAGGAAACTGTCGAAAAGGTCAAGCAACAGCTCCATGATTGCCACCTCATTGCTGGCATTGCTTACAAGGGCTTGACTGTCCAGCAGTTCCAGCAATTGCGGAATCAGCTTCCTGAAACTTCCCACCTTTTGGTTGCCAAGAATACCCTTGTACTCAAGGCCATTGAAGGTACTACTGCTGTTCATTTACATTGCTCATTTCAGAATCAATGTTGTCCGTTTGGTTTCGAATAGGTTTTTTAGTATGTTAGTGTAATGTGTTTTGATTGGTTTAGTAGTAGTGTAGTAAAGAATTGATTGGCACGGACGAAATGGAAACTTATACTAGTGTATTAGTATGATGTGTTTTGGTTGGTTTAGTAGTAGTGCGATAAGAATTGATTGGTACGACGAAGTGGAAACTTATACTAGTATTTTAGTATGATTGGTTTTGTAGTAGTATGATATAGAATTGATTGGTCTGGACGAAATGGAATGTCATAGCAGTGATTGGGGAGAGATTAGTTAACTTACATACTGTATATGGTACTGTGGTTGATTAATTTGATGAAATTGTTTATCTTCGTGGACGGCGAAAATGTATCTGTAGTTCTGAAGGGGGGGGGGGAGCTTGAAGGTTGGAGGAATGTGTGTTGGGCTTCTGAAAAAAACGGAACTTTTGAGATAATTCTGCAGTAACAAAATTATAGACAAGAAGAGAAGTTTTTGTTTTGAAGAGATTCTGAATTTGATTGGTTTTGCATTGTGGTTTGTGTGGTTTACAGTTCCTTCCTGTTGATTTCAGTGTTTGTATGTCTGATGAGAAGTTTAGTATGGAATTTTCAATTTTGTATGCCTACACATTGCTGATAAGTATGCCTGGCCCAAAACCTCCAAGTTGGAGGAATATGTAGAATCAATTCATGTTGACTAGAGTATTGAGATGTGTGCTGGGATTCTGAAATAACGAAAGATTTGGTAATTTTCAGACACTAAAATGCTTAAGCATTTGTTTTCGTGTCGTGAAAGTGTTGGTAATTTCATTTCGAATACATGTCCATGGGGGTTTCAGAAATTATCAAACAGTTTTGGTGAGGTTTTGATGATCGATATTGACGTTAATTATCGATTAGGTACCAAATGGGAAGCATTGAAGCCTTGTATGAAGGGGATGAATGCTTGGCTTTTCATCCACAGTGAGGAAATCCCAGCTGCGTTGAAGCCTTATAGAATATTCCAGAGGGAGAGGAAGTTGGAGGAAAATGATTTCACGGGAGCCGTTTTTGAAGGGAAGTATTATGGGCCTGATGAGTTCAAGACATTAGAGAACTTGCCAACTAGAGCTGAGGTTTATTCACAAATTTTGGGAGCGATCAAGGGACCGGCTTCGGCTGTTGTGGGTACAATTCAGGCACCTGCAAGGGACTTGATCATGACGCTCAAAGCTTATTGCAAGAAGCTTGAGGATGAGGGTCCTCCAGTAGCACAATAGTCGTCGTGTATTTGTATGGTATGTGATTCGTTCTTGTCGATTTTAGTGTAATGAGAGGTTTAGCATGGATAAATTTTGTATATCTGATATTACATTGGTGATAATTCAATTTAAGTTAACCAAGGCATCACTTGATTCCAATTCTTGGTGATGATTTTCTAAAATGTTATGTGATAATATATTAATGTTCCTGATGCTCATTAGGCGAATGTGATCGTCAAGTTTGCCATAGTATTGTTTAACTTAGTTTCAAATAAATGCAGCAGTAAAGGTATTTGCTCAATGTTCTTTGCTGATACATCAAATATGAGAAGTAAAGAGAAGATCAGTATGGATGAATCTGTATATCTGATGCAACATTGGGTATAATTTGATTGTTAAGTTAACCATTGCGTTGTTCAACTCCATTTTTTGATGAATTCGATGGCTATGTGTAATTCTTGTTAAACAAGGGTCTTTCCTGTCTATGCTGAATTCTATGTCGATTGGACTACTTATGGAACCATCGATGGTTGCTTTAGCTGCATTTGGTTCCAATCAATATGAGTTTTAGACTGGCCCTGAGTTGCTCAAGACTTTTAGGCCCTTATAAATTTTCTGGGTGGAATTATTTGGTGTTCGTGTTCATTATCTAGCCGATCTTTGATTATTTTGTATTCGAGTTCCTTTGCCTTGTTAGGTTTTCTGTGTTGCAGTTCTTGCTGATAGAGTGAAGCCTAAACTAGAATCCCATAGCATTGCCTTTAGACTTTAAGAGTGTAATATGCTGAATCTGATCTTTTGAGCACCAGGTCGCCGAGTATGAAATAGAATATCAAAGGTCATATTTGAAAACATGAACAATAATTACACAAACACACATTACTGAAAATAAAGATAAACCGGATTCAGAAAGGAAACGAAGACCCTCTATGGGGTGATGTAGAGAGAGAAGTGGGTGATGGTCTCCACGCCATCAGTTGTGTGTTGGTCGACATGAGGAAGAGTCTCGATTGTGGCATACCCTTTAGCATTCTCATACTTGCCGGTTCCACCAATGATAGCGATGTGAGAGATCGGAGTGGCTGTTCTGTGAATTCCGAAGAAGCTAATAGTGTCATCAACCTCATGATCATTGCCATGGAACAATGCTGTTAGTACCAATGTGTGACTGCTTCCGTCAGTGGAGCTTGTAAGGTAAAATCCCTGAACTTTTCCGAGAACTCCAGCTCCTAGCTCGTGTCCTTCGGTTATCTCATTGTCGACCACTGTCACTGAACCGAACATGAGTTGTTGGACAGTTAGGCCTGCTGGTAGGTTCCCTGCTGTTACGAATGCTTGGTTGTTGCCACCGTTGACAGCATTGTTTCCATTGCTTTGGACGATCGCATTGCCTGTGTTGCCTCCGTTGCCATTTAGGCCGACTAGGAAGGGGAAATTGTTGTTGTTGATGGCGCCATTGACAGTGTTGAGTGGAACTCCTCCGTTGATTGGGAAGATCGGGTTGCTGGGCTTGGAGAACGGGACGAAGCTGTTTGCGTCGGTATTCGAAGCGAGACCTGCTACCACTCGCCCAGTTGGCTGTGATCCGCCGAGGATATCATGCATAAAGAACGACAGCACGGGGTGATCGGCTGATGCAGCAACCGCGCCTCCACCAGCTGCCCCAACAGCTCCAGGAGTAGTGACTGGTGGGACAATAGCAGCAGCATCTGGTGCTTCGACCGGTGCAGCATCAGCCTCGGGAATATCAGCAACTGGCGCAACAACCGGAGCTACTGTCGTATCAGCTTCAGGAGCGTCAACTACAGGTGCAACAACTGGTGCTATGGGTTCAGCCGGAACAACAGGCGCCACATTGGCTGCTGCTGGTATCGTAGTTGCTGGAAACTGGCCGCTCGGGAGGGTGGCACCCGGTTGTCCAACAAGTGGTGTTGTCGGATTGATTGCCCCAGGGTTGAATGACGGAAAGGGGAACTGCTGGGTTGCTTCGTCGAGGATACGTGCGGAGCTAGCGAACGTGACGGCTAGCAGGAGTAAGCAGATGATGGGCTTGAGAGGGGCCATTGTTGGAATGTGTAGACTGTTAGATGCAATGAAGAAGAGAGAAGATGTTTGTTGTTGTTGTTGATGATGATGATAGAGTGGGATGTTAGAAGGGTATTTATAGGTTAAGTTGTTCATTGTAATGGAAAGTGGAGTGGAGCTGAGAATGTGGAGCTGTTGAAACTATGATCTGTGAGATTAGTTATGATCATATACCTAAACTCCTTTGTGGCAAAATGCATCTAATATGATGAATTGGTTGCAAATTAATTAGGTTTTGGATTAATTATCAGTAATTGTACTTGTGGAGTTGTTGAACCTCTAATCAGTACTAGCAGGCTAAAAGAGATAGACTATTTAACACTTGGTTAGAGAATTAGGTAAGGGGTTCGAGTAACTTTAGGATAAATGGAAAATCATTATTTATAAATCGATATTTTAT